>CM021526.1:22078473-22089209 GCA_010994315.2 Pisaster ochraceus | reverse complement strand
GTTATTTCGAGGCCTGGATTTGTACAATCTGAAGTAATGTAGAATCACGGAAATAGCATTTGAAGACCCTACAAGTCACTGATTGCTAATTTTTGTTGCCACCATTTAAATACGCCTCATATGAGCGTATGCAAAATCTTCTGCAAAACAATTTTTTTTTTATTTCACTCAAATATGACCACCAAATTAATTAAATTTACAAACATTGGTTGTACGGTGTTTTTTTTTTTTAAACTAGAGGATGAGAAGAATTTTACTCTTACAAAAACAATTATTTACCGCTACTTTCCCTCAAACATTTACAAATACTTGCAGTTATGGCACCCTCTGGGCTACTTTTGATATAATAACAATGTATTGCATTTTTTTTCTGTTTTTGTGGTATATTTAAGTATATTTTCATGTTTGTGTACATGTAATGATGTTTGTCACATCTTTTAAAAAGCGGGCTCACGGCTTTGAGTATTCATGTCTTACAAGAGTAGAACCTGTGAGAATGAGCAAATATGTAAACTCATCATTTACATAGATATTTATTTTATGACTGTGAAATTCTGCAAGTTGAAATTCAGTTTAATACATGCTGTACATTGTGTAGGCCCCTCGTGAATGATGTTATCAAGTACCTAATGCAAAAGTTGCATTATAGACATATGAAATGGTAATTCTGATGAACTGTCTGTTTGCAATTCGAGCAATAATTTCTACAGTAAGTTCTACTGTCATGATGTGAAGCAAACATGGGAGACAGTGTGGGAAGTGTAAAGTTGACAACATAGTATGCAAACAACGACTGCTTCGAGGGCTATGGTTAAAACTACATCTCCTGAGGTGATCCTTGGTGCGTTCTGTTTTAAAAAGTCTAAGCGGAGGGAAAGTAGAACCCTCCAGGGATCACGGAGGGAGTTGTAGTTTTAACCATAGCATGAGTAAAAGCAGTCACTTTTTGTTTTATAACACCCCATACAAATATTGTGCCTAGACATCTAGGTACCAAGAAGCTGCTGTTGCTATGGGTATAGTACATTGGTTGCTAGTGGATAGTACATTGGTTGCTATGGGTATAGCACCTTGTTTGCTGTGTGTATGGCGCGTCGCTAGTAGAAATAAGACATATCATGTGACGTGCTCCAAACCAATTAAAAGACAGAATCTTTGTAAGAGGTGTTATAATAACATCTAGACTTGACTCAAATCGGACTTATCTATTCCACAGACTGACAGATGTAATGTGCAGCCACAGTTCTTAGAGTTCTTGGGTCTTCTTGGATGGCCAGTTGATGTTCATAAGCACGCTGGTTGGACAGGGAATGTGGCTACTAGCTGGAAAATAACTATCGCTAAGGAGAAGGATGGCACATCAGATGAAAGCACGGAAGGTATCCACTAATGTTCATGTTTCCTCAGATAACAGTAATGGGTTCTTTTATAGTGCACGTACCCTAGTGACATATCCTATTCTTGTTCCTCAGGCATACATAAACCATTTCTCAAGCTGCTTATATTAGCGCTTAGGGGTTAAACCAACTGAATACCCTCTCTGCCCTCGCATGTTTGCATTTGCATTTAAACACCTGGATAAGAGAAGCAATTATGGTTAAAGGTCTTGCTCAGGAAACAGAGGTGTTGTGGTTTTGAATCCCATGGAAACTCGTATCAGTGCTCTGCGCTGGGATCAAGGTTGCGTTCGTCCAGGATTTTTCCATTTTTGGCAGGGCGGTTAATCACTTTGAAAGGGCGGCCAATTCTTTGGCAGGGCGGCCTAAAATTTTAGGAGGTCGGCCTGCCCTCCCAAAACCCACATGTGGAGAACACTGGTTTTTGTTTTCCACAGGACTGAGGAAAGGTACTGCGTATGCAGTACTTAACAAATGACATCTCTGGCTGCAGCATGTTGGAATGAACAACAATTGTTTCTCAGATTTAAAAGGTTTTTCGTGTGAAAAATTATCCAAACCATATTACTTTGAAGGGAATCCTTTCTTAAAATAGTTTATACTATCAACAGCTGCAGTGCGTTTTACCAAGTAAGTTTTTATGGTCATTGTCTTTTGGAGTGTCAACCAATCTATGATCCTACATTTAAAACAGTATTTGTACATTTAGCTGTTTAAGAATAATGAGCATTTTGAATCGCCCGCAGGAAAGCTCCTCATTGTAATATGTTATTATTCTCCGCAGATCCCCTATCAGAGTCATCGGCGTCACATGGTGGCAGTCTTTACAATGGAGAAACCCACGTACTATACCACGCTGATGTCATGTCTGAGATAGCATTTGTAGTACCAAGTGTTAGACATGCTGGCGCTGGAAACAGAAGACATTCAACTGGAGACGGTTAGTTCGGTCTTATCCCTCCTACAAATATACCTGAAGTTCATTATTTTGTTTAGATATTATTTTGGTTTCAAAGCATCAAGGATGGTGGTCGCATAAAATATCTTAAAATAACAAAAGTACACGGCACCAGTAAGGGATAAAAACACATGAAAAAATCACGTCCACATTGAAAGAATTTAGCCAAAGACATGACCTGTGCCAGCCAGTATTCACTTGATTTGAAAGATGAAAAGATATTGCCAACAAAGAAATTGTCCCAAATTCCATTTAAAAAAAGAAAAATATAGAAAGCCTACTTGTATGTAGCATCAGACAATCCTAGAAAAATATGGAATTGTTGTTTTTATCTGTGTCTTTCAGTTCTACTATTAAACAGACTGTTATTTCTTAGTTGTCTTATTGAACTTGTTGATTTAAAGGTAGGGCCAGAGACTGGTTTTTGTAATGCTTATAAGTAATGCTTATTTATAAGCAAAATTATAAAGAAAGATAAAATAAAAATCACATGTAAAAGTTTCAGCTGAATACAGTGTCTGCTTGCTGAGAAAATAGCAAAAAACTGCCACAGTATTTTCAGAAGAATGTCAATTCCATCCACATTCAGCGAGGTAACAGCAGGTACCAACTGCAACTCTGGCCGCAGCTCTTGCGAACGGACACCAACCGTTAGAAATCTGAGCAACGATTCATGCATGGTTCGTTTCTCAAATTCAAATGTTTTGGGGTGAAAAATTCTCCAAATCATATTACTTCAATAAATCCTTTCTCAAAATATGTTATATTATCAACAGCAGTTTTTATGGTTATTAATTTTTGGAGTTCCTACCAATCTATGACCCCTTTCAGCAGGGGATCATGTGAGACAAAACAGATTTCAATAATTTAGTGTTCAATAATTTATTGTTTCATTTTATTTAAGTAACACATCACGCCGACTTTCCAGAGAGGAAAATCTTAGTAGCTAGAGATATTTTAGTTTTTTTAATACATGTATGTAGGCATCTTTTGCAATCCTCTCAATTTTGTAGGTGTACTATTTATGTATTGGCCTTAGCCAGACTGACTGGCATAATGTTGAGATGAATGAATTCTGCAAGAAAGTTAAAAAGCCCATGCCTACAGTAATTAGTGGGCTTAATGTTACATTTCCCTTGAAACAAACTTTAATAAATTCCATACTGCATTGTTATACAAGATGTGTTGGCATAGGGGGCCAGACATATGCAAGAGTAGACCATTAGAGTCAAATTGTTTTGGTGTTAAATTAATATACGATAAATGATTTGTCAGTTAGGGATCCTCTAGGACTTGACATGTTTGACCTATGTTTTTATAATTATTCATCAATGTTTCCATGCTACTATCATGTAAACACTTCTGCTTACATGTGTTATTTAATGTGGTTACACAGTGTTCAGCCAGAGGGGTGTTTGAGTGTCTTTTGGACACCCTGTTTTATCTGCCATTTACATGTAAATGTGTTGTAAGTGAACATTTTTGACAACCAGTTTTAAAGTTCAGCAAATTTGGACACCCTTTTACCAAATCCTGGCTAAAACCTTGTGTGGCATTGGGGTATTGGGGGTATGTTCCTGAATTTGGAATGAGACAGTCAGTCAAAATTATTCTGAATTTGTTAAAACGTCTTTGTTTTAAACATTATTTCAGCTGCTGATTCTGAAGAAGTCTCCAAGCCATCGCCCTTGCTAACCCACAAAAGTAGCAAGTCACTCCCTCTCAACCTACGCTCACTGACCCTGGAACTACCCCCAGAGAATGCCCCAGCTAGTACACCACCCCAGGTCAGCCCAATGAGCTCCTTGGAGAGAGGGAGGAAGTCTGTGCACAAGAAGGGATTAACGCTGGGTCCTGAGATCAAGGTTATGATTGTCTGGTTGGAGACTTTTGATGACCGAGAAGCTTTCCCTTTGAGTGAGTATAGAAGTCATACCTTGAGTTATAGCGTTAAAGGGTACCATTAAAATGTAGCTTTGGGGTTTGAAGGTTGAAAACAGGGATGTGATTTCTCCGTTTTTAACCGGAAATCCTTTTTTGTTTTTGCCCCCCCCCCAAAACCCCCCCCCAAAAAACAAAACAAAAACATAAACATACAAATGCCCAGCAGTTATATGGAGAACCCTGCGGGGAAACAAAGAATGCTTACTACATTTATACATGTACATGTAACTTTATTTCTACACTATTTTGTACGCTAGGCATTCATTTCATGCTGCCTCAATCATGTATAAAAACAAAGTTGACTTAAAATAAATAACATGTAGGATTTAACCCCAAAAATTGATCAAAACATACCACAAGAACCCCTTTAAGTGCATCACAGAGCATGTACTTTGCACTCAAAGTTCAGTTTTTTTTTCAACAGCCATTCACATCCCTGTGAAAAGTAAAGACACGTTTGGGTTGCTGAGGTGGTAGGCCCTCTACAGTTTGCCCTGGAGGAGCCATTTTCCCCAAAAGTGGTCAACTATAAAAGCAATCATACTTGCAACTCAGCCCCACATGGGCAGTTTTGTACCTCTATATAAAAAAATAAAATACTCATTTTTATAGTAGCACTTTAGCACACCCAAGGACATCTCAAAACACTGATTATTATGTCTACATGGTATGTGGAGCAGTGTTCGAATAAACATTTACTTAAATAGCTTCATGTAATTGTTTACAAGGTGCTAGGTCTCAATCTGCAGCCAACCATACCAGAAAATATGGGGGCGAAACTCTTCTCTTAAGTGCACTGGGTTGTTGTTACATCCAGTGTGCTTTACCTCTCGGCCACAACACGCCAGATGACTGCGAATGTGAAAAACAATCACCAACCTCACAAAAATACAATCTTATACCATTAACAAAGAAAAATACAGTCTTGCTAGTGCTTTGCAGAAAAAACCAAGATAAACTGGCGATGCAAGATGATTGAAAACTTGTTGACCATTATGCACAGTGGTAATGGCCTCTCCTGACCAAACTGTAGAGGGTGCACTGTATTGCCAATTTCCCGTATTCAAGGAAATTATAGTATTGGTTTGGAGTATTGAAATTTTTAGATTTTTTGGTTGCTGAGGTGGAGGGTAAGCAATACCCCAGGATTCTTTCCTTAAAGGGTAAATGTACTCTTGTGTTGGCAATTTGAAAAGCATAGATGGAGGAAAATGACACTTCAGGAAATTTTTTGAGAATGACGGAATCAGAAAATATACAGATAAAGGTGATTGGAACAGTCAGGGTATCTTGTGGTGCTAGTATTTTACGGGGCAGGGGTACCTTTGGTTAATAAAGAGTAAAACAGCTTGGGCATTCTCAGGTACTGAAGATTGCAATGGTAAGCATATCTTTTGGTAAAAGTCAGTGGAATGCTAGGGGTATCTTTTGATGATAGTGTGTGGACTTTGTGTCGTTAGTATAACAATTGTGGTAGGGGGGGTTGATGGGCTAAAAGAAACCAGGAAAGCAGTAGCCAGCTGATTCTTGAACAGCTAGGGATTCCACTCTCCCTTTTGTTTTTGAATGTACTTATTAATCATGTGTTGGTTTGTTGTCTTTCCTTCAGCTGAGCTCCTTGAAGAAACACAAACCGGATTGGAAACCTTGTGCCAAGGGGCGAAGCCCCTCCATGAGCCAGTAGTAGTTCTGATGTTTATCCACCCCTTGAAGAGTGGTCTCTTCAGGATCCACATGCATGGCAGGTAAGCTGGAGTGACTTCCTTTAACTGATCCTTATGTTGCCTCATCCCGGTCTACCTCTGATACTATGCTATCATTAATGCATCAAGTAATAAACCACAAGGGATGGGTTGAACATAGAAAAGTTTACTGCAGCGGGACTTGAACCTGGGAACTCCAGTTTACTGTGCTCTAAGAGTTGAGCTATCTAGCCCTAATGTTTCCCTATTTTGTCAACACCTTTGTTCAGTCAGAAACCATTCAATCTGTAAATACCGTGTAGCCAGGGATTACACCAAAGTTTATGATACAACCAATATGTTACAACAAATGCATTCATTGCCTTGAATGAACTCACACTGCACAGTAGAAAAAGAAGTTTGAAACATCTACAGCATAATTTTAAAACAAAAATTGCGTTTGTTTTAACTGCCAATTAGAGGCTTACAACAGACCTGAATAAAGAAACATTGCATTGGTTGTTTTCATGTGTCCTATGCGTAATGATAAATAAAGGCTGGTCTTGACGCAAGACCAGTCAAATATTCAAGAAAGGTCTGAGACTGAGACCGAGACCACACAGGGTACCAAGACCGACACCAGCAAAAGCCAGTCTCAAGTCCTACCACTCGCTTGGAATAATCTTCATTCATCATCAATCGTACAGCCTTTAATACAGCCATCATCGGCATGGAAATCAACAACAACAAATGAAATGGTGTTTCATAAATGATTTAATTCCAGACCAAACCAGGCCATACCTTTAGTGGATGGTATGGTGGTGAGCCGTAGGTCCCTCGGGACACTGGTCAGACAGACAGCCATTAATGCTTGCCATAGGAAGCGGATGGAGACAGACTCGTAAGTAGAATAATTTTACTTTGTACTGTGGGCTCATTATATCTGATAGCCACAGCTTGGTCCATCGCTAGAACGTTTTATCAAACTCCTTTCTTGTCAACCCATCATAATCAAACCCCAATGGTTTGCTTGGCAGTAATTGATTCGTAATTGTCCTAAATATCCATCCCTAAATAACAGGTTTTGCAAGAGCTTGATGGCCTGTACTGTATTGTCCAATCAACTTCCAATGATTATTAGACAGGCCTACCAATCTTTTGAGTCAATAGCTTTAGGTGTTGGACAATGCTGTTGGTTTCATGATGACAAAACTATTGCTTCTAGCTAACAAATGGCCTTATCCACTGTATATGCTTTAGATTTTTCTCGTTTTGGGGTTTTGTTTTTTTTACACTTAAGAATTCAGCTTGCCATGATGACAAAAATAAACATCTCCACTCAATCCATTACACAGGTATTCTCCGCCTCACGTGAGGAGGAGACAAAAGATACAGGACATGGCTTACAAGTATCGCAGTCGCCTCTCAGTGCCGGAGTTCTACACTGCGCTGTTTGCTGACAGTAACAAATGATCTAGTTAACACAGGAGATATAGGTTTTGAGCCATTGCATTGTGAGGTACCAATATATATTTGGTTTGGGTAATACCATGTGATACATCTACTGTGCCGTTTCAGTCTCCTGACAATGACTAGAGCAGGATAGTTGAAACAAACGAGAGCAATAATTACCCACTCTGCGGCATTGAAGTTAATGGCGAGAAGTCCTTTTGTCCACTAGCTATGTCTATGACAATGACTAGAGCAGGCTGAGACCAATAATTTATCTGCGGCAGTGAAGTTAATCAGGAGAATTGCCCTCAATACACTAAACAAAGTAGTAGTTCAGGCCAATTTTCCTACCTAAGAAGTCAGAACTGAGTAGTCTCTTCAAGTCCAGAAATCTACTGCAGGTAAGAACAAACAAGTTTGCCAAACAAGTTTTTAAAGAACTGTCTACACAGCAAAGTGGATACGTCACATGGTGTTACTGCAAACCAAACTCAAGAGATGTATAAGTGTAAACAAAAACATACGCAATATAAACCCAAAATGTGCTATCCATGAGGGCTAATGTTAAGCTACGTGGGTTGGGTTAGAGGATTGGATAAGCTCAGGGGTCAGGTTAGCAGTTGAGATTGGGGATAGGATAGGATTACATAAGTATATTATGGATAATTTGGAACACTGTATAATCCTCTATTAAACACCATTTGACTTGTCAGTAAAACCATCACTGTAATTCAACATATCCACATCCAAATTTGTATTTAGCAGAAATCATAAATATTGATTCTCGTCATGCTGAAAAGAAATCAGACTTTCTATTCCAGCCTCAGTTCAGTGGCGCTGATTTAAATGGGAGGGCCACTCAAGGCGGGACAATAGACCCTTGCAGTGAGGTCAAACAGTAGACCCTGTGGAGGCAGACCATTGGACGACAGCTGCTTTTGGTGCGTAAAAACGTGCACTTGACCTCAGTGTATCAGCAGCATTCCGCATTATGCAATGGGGTCTATGGAAGTGTGCACGTGTGTATGTTCGCCGCACAACTTTCAGCCAATGAGAGGTCTTCCTCTGAGATTAGTGATGGCGCTGTTTGAACTTGTGACATCATGAGAAAAAGTGTTGGACAGAAGTGCTTTGTGTATTGCTCAGTGGTTTTATCCGCATAGATTTGTGGTAGCAAATATTAGATGGCTTCTTCTTTTTTCGAAGCAAAAGCATGTAATGTTGACTAACATTTCCGATATAATTATCACTAACAACAGCAAATACAAATGACTTGTAAATTTATGTGCAATATTATGTTATGATCTTTCCTAAGTAAAATCATATCAGTTTAAAAAAGAAAGTTTAGTTTGTGTAAAAAGGTTTAGCATGTTATAAAAGCATATTTTCTAACTAAGTATCATTTATATAATTTCTGCAGCCATGTAGAAAGAAAGTTAAATTTAAGGAAATGATTTTCACCTTTAGGTTTAATTCTGTACATCATATTAATGTTCACCACCAGAAGTTAACCCAAACATCTAAGGGTGAATGATTTTTACCAGGATGTGTTGGATGGTGACAAACATGTTCAGACTTTGGCTAACAATATAACTTCTAGAAAACTTGTAAAGATTATAATTCAAAACCAGGATCTCCATTTCCGAAGTTTTGGGCTGATTGGGCTCATGTATATGAGAATGTATCATGTTTTTGCAAAAACAGATGGACCTTGGCATCAGCCGTTATTGAGAGAAAAGAAACCATCTTTCCAGCATTTTTACTTAATTATATAACCAATGTAACTATTGCATCGAGATAAAGATCATATGTGTACTCTTTCTTTTTAAGTCAGTGTGAAAACACACACACACACACACACAGTTTTGAATCCTGTCAATCGAGGACTTCCCTTTGTTCTCCCATTTTGTGGACTTGATTTTTTTAGTGACTTCCAGGGTGGTTTTGTACATGAAAGCGAAGTGAGGATGTCTTCGCTCTGTCAAACACCTGGATTCCCTTTTTCTTTTGTAAGTCCTCGGTTTCAATCGGAAGACATGCTCAATTAAACGCCAAACAAACACACATACCTCGGAGGGATTTGAACCCGAAACTACTAGACCATCAAAGTTAGATGATATCTAGTCTAGAATAAGAGAAGTCTTGGGTTTGGATACCAACCGAGACGCCTGTGGATTTTTTCTGCAGAACTTGGAAAGCAATGAGCCGTTTAGAGCATCGAATTCAAGTTCTGGTGGTTAATTTATCCGTGTGTGGGTTTGAATCCTGGTCAAGCGCATAGGGACTTAGCAGTGATATGCGCTGTATAAATGCGGTTTATTATTATTATCATTATTATGACATTGTGTCCTTGAGCAAGATGCCTTACTACAATTGCTTCTCTTCACCCAGGGGTATAAATGGGTACCCTTCGAGGGGAGAGGTTGATATTGTGTTTGAAAAAGCCTTCTGAGCACCACGGTAGCTGGGGGCTTTATACTCCCCGAGGAGCTGAGAAAGATTAACAGAATGCTATTGGCCCAATGACCAGGGCATTAATGTAAAGCGCATTGATATGTTGTTGTAAAATGCGCTATAAAATTTGCAGTGGAAAAAGCACCAACTATTTTGTCGTAATATCAGCACAAAATGAGAACTTTACAAGTTCTTAATCTGGTAAGGAAGTCACACTCGTATCAATTCAATAAAAATATGTATATTCATAAAAGAGATCTCGACCATTACTTTAGACAAACAGGATGCTTGGAAATGTTACTTTTATATTGGGTGTGCATCAGGAGTTTGACCCCAACATTAAAAAAAAGTGTCAGATTTTTCCTATCAAAAATGCTTTATATTTAAATGTGACTTTGCCCGTTTTGATTGTATTTTTTGATGACTTGAACATTTTGACCCCAAAATGCTATGAAAGAGACCTGCATTCATTAAGGTCAAAGTGTCTACTTGGGGACAATTTTAAGCCCCTACTTGTTATTTGTTTTTTATTTTATTTTTATTTCTTCCAGTCTTTGTACGGATAAATAAGTGTTTTGCAACATAAAAATCTTGATTTAAATGTCAAATAAAAATATCAAAGTTTATGGAAGGAAAACAATTGTCTGTATTTGTTTTTATTACTTGAGCCTGTTGTGTTTGTTGCGTTCTGGATTTGCTGGCTGAATTTGAATCTGGACAGTTCATTTTAATGCATAAGAAGTTACAATAACTGAGTTGTTATAAACACAAAAAGAGAGGGGCCCGGGGCTGGGCATAATGCTGATCATCAATGCTGAATAGGCATGTCTGGCAAAACAAAATGCCAAG
>CM021526.1:22037134-22057778 GCA_010994315.2 Pisaster ochraceus | reverse complement strand
TCTCAATTTTTCAGATTAAATACCAAGGGGTGCAGCTTTGACTGAAATTTCCAAAGCTAATGAACCTTTACGATCAAATGACAGTCTACCGGATGGTTGTTCCTTATCTTTACAACAAAAAGCTCCTGTATTTACCTTTATATACAGTGTTTGATTGAGTCATCATGAGGCTGTAGTTGTGATATTGCTTTGCAGTGTAGTCAAGGTGGACACTCACTTCAAGGTGTATTCCTGAAAAATATAATATAATTTCTCACAATATGAGCGATACAGTACACGTATATCATCTCTAGACTAAAACGGCATCCTGTTGGTAAGTCAATGCAGCACATGAACACACATTGTGCATATGTTACTCGCCTTTTTTTCTCCCTCGATTCTTTTCATGGCTCTACAAAAGCTGCATGTTTGTGTATAATTTAAACTGTATTCAGGTGATTCTTATGATGCAAGTGGATATTTGTAATGATACCTTTGGTCTTTTCAAAAACTTATTGTGAAATGACAATTTAGAACTTAACAAATTGTCAAGTAAATCTTTCAGAAATAAACTTGCTCAAATCCGTTCCTATGCTTGGCTTTCTAATAACTGATGTTTAAGCTAAACTGTGTTATTAATTGGACAGGGGTTATGGTGTTATTGTGTGACACTAGCAAACAAGTAAAAGCAGATTGCAAACAGTATTACTGTTGTATCTTGATTCAAATATTGAATACGCAGCGGCTGCAATTTTGCCTCACATTTCCGATAAAATGTTATTGTACTGTTTCTGATAAAAAGACAGTATACAAAGATAACAAAGACTGTCGTCTTAAACAATACACTTAATTGTATTTACCTTTGTACCTAGCAGGCATTGGACCTTTGGCATTGATGTCATCCGGCCGCCATCTTAGAGGTAAAACGTTGATGAAACTATGTAAAATGCCCAATGTATGTGCGGCACACAGGGTTGACTAATGCGCAACCTTCTTTTGACTTCTAGATGAGGGTACCATACTCAAGTGATGTCATGTGCAATTAGGTCTATAATGGTTGCTTGGGTCATCATCATATGGTTGTTACTGGCAGTTGTTTGGAGGCTGACACTTGCTTCAAGGGTTGCTGCTGTAAAATATAATATGATTTCTTTGATTACTTTATTTTCTTCTAAAAGTACAATTGGATAAGAGCAAATGAAAACCTTTTTTTGTAAAAGATAAAGAAAATAATTGGTTGGTAAAAACTAGTTGGATTAAGCATACAATCTAGTGAGGTTTGCGGTAATAGGAGTTCGAGTTCTTGTCTGAGTCCTCCCCACTGAGTACGAGTCCCCTTTGGTCCGAGTCCGAGTCCCTCATGTCTATGAAAGTTAGTCCTGTTGGTATATAACTGCGTCACATGCGTTCGTATCTGCTGCACACCAAAAACAGTTTGTTACTTCGGCTCCAAAGCTGGCATATGTTTGTTTGTGTGTGTGTAATTTTACAAAAGGTCACCCATTTCATCACTCAAAGGCATTTCTTATGAAAGAAATTTGTATTTCTGAATAAACTTGCTCACTCCTATGGGCTTCTGATTATCAGCTGAGCCATTTTCTGTAATGTACGCATGGCTTACAGTGGAATTACATCAACCACCTAGAACAGGGTTGTGGTAATTGTAACCTCCATTCCTCCCACAGACACTCGTATGGAACATTTCTGCATGCAATTTTGGCAATTTTAATCCATTTCTGTCAGACTTGAGAAGAGATTTGCTCAATTTGTACCACTGGACTACTGGAGTCGAGGCGTCAGGCCATAAACTATTTCTTGCATTTATGTCATATAGGTCCTTTTGGTTGGTAAGCAGTTTGTCATTTCTTGTATGATACCAACTAAGACTAGAGACTATTTAAGCCATTCAATCTGTAACTGCAGTATAGCCAGGAATCACAATCACATTTACGAGACGACCTGGAAAGCAGCAGCAGAGGGATACCTTTACCCCTCATGACACCATCAGAAAAAAATCAGAGGGAACCAATTCTATTTCAATTATTATCAATGTTTCTTTATTATTCGATATTTCTTTGGTAACGAAATTGCAGATATCAATGTTTGCATGATATCAAAATATCAAAAAATTGATAGTGACAAATTATAGTGAAGATATCAAAAGTCTTGTTAACAAAATAAATGTCTGGGTTTTTCTAGTCTGAACTTATTGTTACATTGACAGGACTCAAACTTGGGGAAAATTCTACAAGACTGCATGGCTTTCCTTCTGGCTTTCATACTGTACCAGAACTGTTTTTACAAGACCAGAATCAAAATGAGGAAAACTAACTTCATAGTTTAACATACTGTTTTTATTTGAACAAGTTGTGTCACTAAGAGAAGATTTATCTCATTTGTCTTACATGTATGGATGTTAAACTATGCGTCAGTACTCAACAGGTTTGAAAGATTTCTACCGCACTCAAAGTCAACATTTGAACATCAGTGAATTTAAAAAGACCACCTGACTTGTCTGATTGTGAGTTTACTGGCCCGACGCTGAAATGAATGGGGCCGGGCCTGTCATCCAGTGTAAATTTAAAGTCCCGCATTGCAGCAAAATGAAACACAAAATGGCGGCAAATTATGTTTCTGACATTGAGGCTGGCTGTTATTAAAATTGCCATTGCAATACATACATGTACAGCGATAATATATGCAAAAAGATATATAGCGATACAAATGACAAAGTATATGCAGAAACTAAATATGCAGAGTTGCAATGTTGTATGTTTGCTGAAGACAAGAATCAGACCCCACGAGGGATTAGGAAAGTTTCTTGCTGTGTGACTGACCAAGCATGTCTACAACATATTAAAAATTGTTCTTGTTTACTGAATAGCTATTATAATGTACCGTTTGATGAATTTGCCTATAGGCTGAAACTCAGACTGCAGTTTTGCGGACACTCAGTGACGTATTGTATTGTAAATTTTGATATTGAACTAGCAAGAACTAAACATTTTACTGTTTTAATCTCTACTTAGGCTCTTGTCCATCAGAAGAAAACTGGAAGATTTTTGTGTGTTAGAGACTTTGCATACTTTATTCTTCAGTCAAGTGCACATAATATGCCCATCGTCTATCTATCACCATCCATGTAACTAAGAGAAATTACATGCAGACTGGTACAAGTTTTGGGGACTAACTTCAAGTGTGGTGGATCATGCCCCAAAACCATAGAATATGCACCCATTCAATATTGGTCTTTAGCGTTTATATTATATTATATATATCCCGTGAACTCAATATTGGATTAGCAATAAAGATTGTTTTAAAAATCTTTAATTGATGGACCTTATCCTCAGATCATTGTTGAATCCAACAAATAAAGGGAGACGGATACAGGGTTATTAATATTTTTGAGGCTTGTGAACATTCAATGTTTGGCAATGCATTATTCAAATCCATTTATACATTTAAACAGAGGCACCAGCACTGGTTTTAATCGCCAAAACCATGGAGGTTCAAAAACACACTTTATAGGTGTAGCATTGACATGTGTTTACACTTACCCTTTTGTTGTTCAAGATGAGTCCTTTCTGTAACACACTGAACTGATACGTTTCAGCAATCCACTGTAATGTGCTGTAATAAAACAAACAATAATTTTTAAATTGTGAAGGGAAACTAGACTTGGATCTATCCTCAGTAAGTCGTACACCAAAAGCAGATATGAAGTTACGTATTAATGTCCGCACCTCGTGCTTTTTAAATTGTGCGCCCTCATGAAAAACCTAACCGACAATATCTCAGTTTCTTGTCACAAGTTCACAGCCACACATTTTGAGTAATAACTCAATGACCCATCGATAACTACCAACTCACCTCATTAATTTTATAATGATTCTGGACCAAATCTGTCCGCTAAACCATGGAAAATCCGAAGAAGAAATTGACTGAAAATACTTAAAGTCTTGAGGTCGTCCAATTTTTTTCTGCAATGTGGCGTACGACTGGTGCCCGCCCACGGTCTTGCAGTGTTTTACGCTGCACTGGTATTCTGTTTCAGTTGCGGATACTACGGAAGCGTTTATGGGTCATTGAGAAAAATTTAAGAAGTTCATTACTATGACTTCTATTTTAAAATTATGACTCAACACAAGTCATTAGTATGACTCATAACTATGAGATATATCTCATAAATTAAAAAAAAAAATCTGAATATGACGTTTGCCAATTCATTATTGACTTTCTTCTTTTCTGTCTGTCTGTCTGTCTATCTCTCTCTCTTTCCTAATGTCCCCTGAACGCTTCCGTAGGCCCACAGCGCATATTTTGCCGGCAAAAAAGAAATGAAAAGAAAGTATTTTCTATTCATTTACCCGTTGTGTTAACTTTTTTTGCGACTGGGGGATAGAAGCAAGTAGGGCCTGTTTCTATATTTAGAAGTGAATTTCAAAAAACACTTCTTCTTTTTTTTGGCAGAGTAGAGAAGTGGGTGGCTGTGGAAATCTTGATAGTGTTTCCAGATGTTATTTCAAAGTTCATATCAATTGGATTATTGTTTCAACCTGGAAAAAATAACAACTTATTTTCGTTCGTCCATTTATCGCGAAACTACCGTCGTAAAAATCACGCGGATAATTATGAAAGTTCACTTACGGTATGAACCCTTTCCCCTTTATATCACTCAAATGTGACCAACCAATCACTGACAAATAGGCCTAGATTGGATGAATTTTCAAATTTTTCAATTTTGAGATGATTGCTGATGCTCATGTGACACTCTCTCAAAAACAAATCATTTAAAAGAGTTCCTTTTGGTCCAAATTGACGCTCACTGGTTAAAAGTTGGTATAAAAAGCGTCTGAAGGTAAATAAAGGTCAATCGGTAAATTGTAACTTACTGTAGAATCAACATAACTTGTCTTTTTTTCTGTAGTGGATACATTATCAGACAACATAGTTCACAGAATATCATGTGGAGATGACAAGTGCTATTGACTATTAAAGTAAGCAGATTCAAAGAGATGTCGTTAATACCCAAACAAAGTATAACTAAAAACAAATGCAACATTATCACGTACAACACATGGTTTATTTGTACTCAAGAAATTAAATTGAGCTTTGACATTTTAAGTCGTGTTCTAGCAATAATTTCCTATATCTCATAGCACCAAAGTATACACATCTGTGACGTGCTCATTCAAAATCAGATGAAACGGGGCTGGGGTTGAAATGGATTCAGTTCACGAAAAGACTCTACTAGGAGGAAATGTAAAAGTCTCTTGACATTGGTGTTTTTTTTAGATTACAACACATTACATTATTGTTATCTGTATTTTTATTTAAATAAATCTGATATCAGTTGCCTGTGCAATCAGTTGCCTACATAATCAAATTTACATTTATATTAAACACATTTTGTACAAGTTGCAATCAGTTATAATTAATATATTTGTTCATCAGTATAAGATATTGCAAAAGTAGGATTGCATAATTACAAGAAACTAGAAATACTATAAGAAAAACGGAGGGTGCACAATTTCAAAAGAAATATAAACATTTTTAAAATATGGATTTTTAATCCTGTCATAATAGCATGAGAATAAGTTTATGAATACTCACAGCCATACTTGGCAAGTTTAGAACAGGTGTAATGTAGCATTTATTTTGTGGTGATGAAAAAAATACAACATGAGATGACAAACAGAATTAGTCACAGTCAACCTTGGTATATGTTAGTCACTATTGTTTTAAAATATTTGTATCGAAAACATTTCTTTCGCATGAAGATCTAATGCTACTTAACTGCTTTTAATATGTTAAATAAACTTCACACAAACTTCGTTTTCCTTCATTAATCTTCTATAATTTTTTACTTGGGATCAAAAAGACACAAAACTAAGATTGCACATAAATTTAAAAGTCGTTTGTCTTCCTCTTTGTACTGTAATAATGGAAATAATAGATAACAATATTGCATAATTTGCTCTTAAAATATTGCCATTTGAGGTTTTCTCCCGTAAATCTATACGATAAAATCAACAAAGCCCCTCTGTCCATATTTTGTGTCCACTATCATTCCTTCTTAACTAGAGATAGACCCATATTGTTCTTAATTACATGAAACTACACTGTGGACAATGTAAACATTTAAGTAAGCATTTAAGTTTTGAATAAATGAATTTAAGGTACTTCTGCATCATCCAATCAAATGACAGGGATCAACTTGGGTTTAAGATAAAGGATTATACAAAAGCTTATATCTTCATATTAAGAAAAATAAGGACAGCTATAAACTGCTCTCCTTCAATTGGTGTGGACAGCGCTTTTCACTCCTCAGAACTGAAGATCAGAAATTAAGCCAGGTTCAAGAAAGTGAATGCGAAATGAGTACATGACCAACAATCAGGTACCCGCTGGTTTCCAATTCTGACACAAGGCAGTTTCCCTTTTTTTTTCAAAATTTGCATGAAGTATAAGCCAGGCTTAAGTCGAAGAAGTTTACGATGTTTAATTTCAGCACGCAAGTACCTCTGAGGAATCATTTGTGCATACCTGCTTGCAGGATAGGATTGACGGATTGTTATTTTATATCACAAGATCAAAGCAAAGAAAGGTAGCTCATTTCCTGCAGTGAGTAAAACATCTCAAGTCGAAGAAGTTTACGATGTTTAATTTCAGCACACAAGTACCTCTGAGGAATCATTTGTGCATACCTGCTTGCAGGATTGGATTGACGGATTGTTACTTTATATCACAAGATCAAAGCAAGGAAAGGTAGCTCATTTCCTGCAGTGAGTAAAACATTATTATTTTTTTTTTCACAATTAGTTTTTAAGGAGTGTTATTTTTGCCCTCCTCAGAAAAGGTTCAGGAATGCCGAGCAGACCAATTGCACTCACACTCTTTAAAAATAAAGGTCTGTTCTTAATAATCCTAGATTTGGAGGCTATATTTTTTACTAAGCACTTTTTAATGTAACATAATAATAAGTTAGTGTTCCTTTTTATCGTTTAATTCTTATTGTTAAGCTGGGACCCATGGGAGACCAGTGGCTACCACTGAATGGACCAACCAGTTGAAATAATAAATAAATAAATAAATAAATAAATAAGTGAACTATCCCAAACTATACTGCGTCCTCTTACAGCTCAAATCAATAGGCGTTCTCCTCTGACTACTGGCAAAGCATCAGGCTTTAAAACATGACCTCCACCTCCTGTCTTGACCCAAAATACTAAACTGGTGACGAGTGCGAGATCTGTTCAGACACATAGTGCGAGCTCTCTACACTCCAGTGATACAGATTCAAGTGATCCTGATAAACAAAAGTGGGACATCTGGACAATTTTTTCCACGCACACGTTGGCACATTCCTGAACAGTTACCGCTACACACGTGTGTAAACTGTATGCTAACCATGGCGTCTAACATGCCAATCCTGGCTCCGTTGACCCCGACAGTGAGCCCAACGCTCTCAGTGTCTAATGGGTAAGATGGCTGAAATGTTTTGATGGACAGATGGTCGGATTTAACATCGCTGAAGCCATTGCTACTACATTATGGAGGTGAGCAAGTTCAGGCTGTCTTTGGTATACTCTCTGACACAGGAAATGAAAATGATTATGAAAAAGCAAAAGAAGCTTTGACAACTCACTTCATTCCAAAACAGAACCCCATCTATGAAACCATCGTCTTTAGGTGTATGACTCAAGATCCAGATGAAAGTGTCAATCTGTTTTGTTCGCGACTCTGAAAAGCAGCAAAAATATCATGAACTGCTCACACTGATCATTATGCACACTGATCATTATGGTCTTCAAAAAAACTTCGCCATCGAGCACTTGAGAAGCTGAACACTCTATCAAAGTTGTTAGAGCTTGCCTGATGCCTTGAATTGTCAAAGAAAAGAGAAGGTGACATTGAAAATCACACTGAAAGTCCGAATACAGTTAACAAAGGTTCAAAAAGAATGTCGTGAGAACACACACCAGCCAAGGAACGACAAACCAAAACAATGCTCTGATTGCAGAGGACAGTACCCATCTGGTCTAGACTGCCCAGAAAAAGGGAAGGCAACTCTTGACGGTGTAAAGGTGACGGTTATTATTGACTCTGGATGTCCCCGCAACATCATCGATAAATCCACATTCACTTGCATGTTACGCCTGAATTACTGAATCTACAAAAACTGATACATCTATCCATTTACTATTTACAGCTCTGTTTGAAACAGGAGACTGCTTCATAACAAGTTTAAAGTACTTGAATGGTGGGAGCAACAGAGGACACATGTCCAAGGAACAGTGCCTTATGAGAGGAGGTCGGAGTTCAGGTGTCAAGACAGGAAGTGGAGGTCATCTTTCAAAACCTGTTGCACCATCATGAGTCAGAGGAGAATGCCTATTGATTCTCACCTCCAAAGGACTTGTATAATCACAATTATACTTCAAATAAATACCCCTCACAAAGTCATTAATTTCACCAGCTAACCCAACCCCTAAGCTTATATCCAACCCCATACTCAACCCACTTACTTAGCTTCACACTAATGTACAAAGACACCACAGTTTGAGTTTAATATTATATACATTTTTGTTTAGATATTTAACATCTCTTGTGTTGGCTAAGACATCTGTTACTGTCAGCAAACAGCGCAGTGTAGAACTCCGGCACTGAGAGGCGACTGCGATACTTGTAAGCCATGTCCTGTATATTTTGTCTCCTCTTCACATGAGGCGGAGAATACCTGCATAATGGATTGAGTGGAGATGTTTAATTTTGTCATGTGGCAAGCTAAATTCTTAAAGGTAGGGTCATAGATTGGTTTTTGTCAATGTATTGCTGATTTACAGGCAACATTTTCAAGAAAGATGCAATAAAAATCACCTGTGAAAGTTTCAGCAAAGTACAGAGTCTACTTGTCGAGAAAACGGCAAAAAACTGTCACGGTCTTTTCATCAAGAACATCAAATCCATCCATGTTTAGCGAAGTGACGGCAGGTACCAACCGCATCTCTGGCCGCAGCATTCGCGAACGGACACCACAGAAATTTGAATTTTCAGTTAACCCTAAGAAATCTGAGAAAGGATTCACGCATGAATTGTTTCTTAGATTCAAATGTTTTTGGTGAAATATTATCCAAACCACATTGCTTCAAAGAAATCCTTCCTCAAAATAGTTTATACTATCAACAGCTGCAGAGCTTCTTACCAAGTTTTTATGGCCATTAATTTTTGGAGTGTTTAGCAAACTATAACTTTAAGTGTCCACAAAAGAACACACTTTAGAGATAAATGAAAATACAGATAAAACATGCTGCTAAGAAATTAGTTTTGTCATCATGTTTAATAGCAAAGGAGTACTTTTAAAATATCTATGATAAATGAGAATCCATCAGCATAGTATTTATACAACACCTAAAAATACAGACTCAACGGTTGTTAATTTGACTACATAGACACATACATATATCATTTATGCCATGCTTATTCGCAAATGGGACTAAGCGCCACTACAGACTGCCACCATAGGGCAGGAAAAAAGGGGAAAAAATCAGTATAGAACAAGAAGCAGTGAAAAAAAAAGTATTTGAAAACAGAGATGCTTTTAGCAGTTTCTTGAAAACATTAAGAGAACCAGGGGTCGATTTCACAAAACCCTTCCTAACTTAGGACTAGTCCTAGGCAATGCTAGGAGATAGGACTAGTCCTAAGTTAAGACCAGTTACTGGTCCTAAGTTCAGATAAGACTAGTCTTATCTCTTTGTGAAATCGACCCCTGGGGTCAATTTCACAAAGAACTAAGATTGATCTTAACTGCGTGTTAATCTTAATAGCCAAGCAAATTGTGAACAATACAAATCACTTCTGCAATTTATGACATCTTATCTTAAGATGAAAATTAGTGCTTAGTGAAATCGAGAGCAGCTTCTCTAATGAAAAGTGGAAGCATGTTGACTAGGCAGCAGAGGCCATCAAACTCAAGCAAAACCTGCTATTTTGAAGGAAAAAGGATGGATTCCGTTTAGGACAACAAGTTACAGTAAATTACTGCCAAGCAAGCTAAATGCTGTTATGGATTGACAACAGTAAAAAAAATAGTTCTAGCGATGGACCAAGCTGTGGATACCAGATATAATGAAACCATAGTACAAAGTGAAATCATTCTACTTACGAGTCTGTCTTCATTTGTTTCCTTTGGCAAGCATTAATGGCTGTCTGTCTGACCAGTGTCCCAACGAATCCATAACTCACTACCTTAAGGTATGGCCTGGTTTGGTCTGGAATTAATTCAGATACAAAACACAATCTAATTTTTAGTTGTTGATGTCAATGCAATAACGAAATGATTGAACTTTCAGGGTTTTACATGAAAGTTCCAGCCGACAATAAACCAGTGCTCAATGGTGTAAATGAGAGCTTTCACCATTGTGAATGACTCCTCGCCCAGCCATCTAAACACTAATAATAATTTATGCATGACACATAATTGATTTCCTCCATGTGTTGAATAAGAAAGGAAAGTATATTTTTAACAAGTTCAACTTCAGATGAGGTTTGGATTCAGACACTTATAGATTTAGGCACCATTAAATTTAAAACAGCTGCCTCCCTCTTGCACAACTGCATGTCCCACATAAGTCCCAAATCTATACTCTCCCCAACTAAAACCCACCTCTAATTTCCAGTCTGTTCTAATCCTTGATGGCCTGATCTAGAGTAGAGGGATCTTCGGAGAGTTCTTCTACTTCAGCCGGGACAGGGAATTTATGTTTCAGACACAAGAACCTGACGTGATAAGCGCTTGCCTTGAGTTGGGACCTCTGTAAGGTCTTCATCAGTGGACTGTCTGTGGAGACTTGAAGGTGCTCTCTCAAATCAATGATACTGTTCAGCAGCTTATCTTTTACAGATGTTTCTGGCGAAGAAAAAACAACAACCCCAAAACATTACTCTATTACTTTCTTTCAGTTTAAGAATGTTTCATCACTCACTTTTTTTTTTAGCTCGTTTAAAAAATGATGTTTGGATTTTGTGTTCAAGTTACATCTGTTTTGTGACAACTTACCATTTTCCATCCAAGCAGAACATGATTATAATTTTAAAACGTTAAAGGCATTGGGTAAAACAGTGGGTCTTAAGAAGAACAATTCTTGTGAATAGCCACTGTTTTTACATTTCCTCAAAGAATTTCATCCACAAACCTTCTTGTCTCTCGTCTTCATTGAGTTCTTCCTGTATTCTCTCCACATCTTCTCTGAGTAACTTCACCATCTTAGTCGTCTCTTCATTCGTCTGGGTCAGTTTCTCCATTTCCTCTTGGATGAGCTGCCCCTCCGATGTCAGCTTCTTGATCTCATCTGTCAGCCTCCTTGCCTCGGAGAAATTCTTCCCTAAAATAAGAAATAAAAAACAAAAACAATGTACATCAAAATGTGTTCAACAGAGGTACTATTGCTAAAAACAGCGCTCACCACTGGGAGTTTTAAAGAAATGAAAAATAAACCTTCTTATTGACTTACGATGGATTGCTTTGCAAGAATAACTCAAGTAAAAACATAATCAGTTGCCTCACTACAACAAAAGTGTCAAGTAATTTGATATTGAATTAAGCTGTAAGACAAACCATTTACTGTTAGAACCACTAAGAGGATATCTAAAGATTTAAAGCCACTGGTAGTTCAATAGCCTTGCTATTTTTGACCCATTAGAATATATATATTTTGTTTCCTTATATCTATTGCCATACATACATGGCTAAATTTGACCTTTTCAACATAATCTTTTGCATTGAAAATGGCCGGCAAAAATAAAATTAAACGAAAATATTGTTTTTTTTTTTTTTAACGAAGACAGTTTATTATGACATGGGAAAGTGTAAACTCAGACAATGCCCTTCAATACTGTGACCTTTTCAGTTGAATAGAAGGAGGTCAAATCTCTCAAGTGTTAAAGAAAGTTTACCCATTAACCCAGTTCATCTGAAATCTCCATCACAATAATCTTGCTTGCACCATTTTGGTAGTCAATGTCCCTGTGTGTGTACATTTTAGGTGATGCAGCCTTCACAAACTTACAAAAGTGCAATTTGACTCCCAAAATGGAGAGCATGCCAGACAGTTGCCACCCGTGACGTTGGTGCAGAAGATGCATTGTGGCCCTCATTAGCTCACCTAACAACGAACAGGTAAAATGCAATAAACACATTTTCAAATGGAAATGTGTTTTGGGAGAGTAAATTACTGGCCATCATATCTCACCTGATACAGCGAGCTGTTTGGTTTCATTCAAGGCCGCTATATGGCCCTCTGTATCACTCACTCTCTGACGTAGTGTAACTACCCTAGTCTGACTCAGGAGTAACATCGATGTTGCTTGCTGGACCTCCTCCATCTTCTGTCTAACGGCACCCTTCTTCCTGTAAAATCAAACTATCCAATTTAGTTTACACACTTATAAGACAGGGAGAAACAAAACATCTTCATACACAGTGTCATGCTTGTTTTTCATGAAACTCTGCAAGCATAGACAAGTTTTTTTCTTGACGAAATATCCGTTACCATGTCATTCGTTTTAACCAATTGTGACTGCTTTCCTCTTAGAATTTGTAAGTTTGCCAATGTACACCTACTATGATTTTATAAATAATATCAAAAAAGAAGTGCTTGGCAAAAAGAAGAATGGAAAACCTGCAGGTGTTCCTGTCACACTGAGTAATTATGTCACACGTGTGCTTCAGCTGTATGAGCAAGGTTTTCGCTACTTCTGGCTCCAAAGCTTGCATACTTTTCTTTGCATTCTTCCTAAAAACAACTAATTTCATCGTTCAAAAGCCTCTCTTTTATTCAGACATGCAACTGTAATATTGCATCAACAAAAAAGAGGAAACTGTCAGGAAAAACCAAGCTTTGTTTTCCCGTTCTATGGCACTGAAATTAAGGGGGGGGGAGGAAGAAATTAGCTGCACACCTGAGAAGTTGCATGCCTGTTTATTGTATGAACTTATATTGTATGTTTATTGTAAGTCCCAAAATTAATTTTTATTATGAGAGAAAAACTTAGCTCAATGCATTTCCAACGAGTTGCTGGAGCCAGTTTTTGTGAAGTGGGCACAGCTAGCAAGGTGATTACGCCACTCAAAAACATGATAATCTATATCATATAGTATTTTGGTATTAAGTTATTTGGGCCCAATTTCATGGCCCTGCTTACCGTAAGCAAAGAATCGGCGCTTACGGAAGCAGGGAACTCCGCGCTTACGTCAATTATATTTCACGGGTTAGCAGAGAATTTTTGCTTGTGTTCGTTCGTACTCCACATTACTAAGCATTCTTCGCTTACACAGCTAGCACAGAAATTCGGTACCTGCACAGTCAGCAGAGAACGGTGATCGCAAGCGCAGAATGCGGCAGTAAGCAGAGCCATGAAATTGGGCCCTGGTGGGGTTTTAAGCAAAAATTGGTTGTGCAATGATATAATTGTAAGCTGAGCACTGTCACTCATGGAATAAGAAATATCAATCGAAAAAGAATTGATCTAACGTCACAATCACGTTGGTTTATCATCAAAAAGTTAGTTCAATTGTGCCACGAAGGATATTGATAACAAATAAATAGCACAAGTTTGTTGTTACAACAAATTCACACAAAATGTTTTTTTAAATGACAATCTTTCCATACTTGATCAGATCTTCCTTTCTTTCCAGCAACATTGTAGAGCCTTCTTCTGGCCAGAGATCATTGAGTAAATTTGACTCCAAGGATGTCAATTCTTGAACGGCAAGCTCTTCCAGGGCAAGATATCTCTGTAAATCTGTCAGCAGCTTGGTCTCACTGTGAATAGGAAATACACACAGGAAATACATATCCAGATATAGTACAAAGACAACTAAAAGTTCATTTTGATCTTCCTTAAATGGAAAGTGAATCTATGTGTTTTGGGGAAACAGTTTTGAATTTTGGGGGACTTTTGTGCACAGTCACACTACTAGGCTTATTTACATTGCTGCAGTCCAGATATTAATGCTGATTTGTGGGGTTTTCAATGTTCGTTTGATGTGGTGTTTTTAAACACCACATGTGTTGAGAAATACTCTCTTCCTTTACAAGCCCTAATAAGGTATAATATGAAAGCTCTTACACTCATCTACCTAGGTTGGATTTCACAGAACACTAAGATTCATCTTAAGATGAGTTGTCAATATCACCATAGATACAAATGTTGCATTATTCTTGTTTGTTTTCTTCTCCTTCCTATTATTATTTGTATTTTGACATCAGACTTTGCTTAGTAATTAAGCCTGGTATACGTCTTAAGATCAATCTCAGCTCTTTGTGAAGAGTAACTAAATTTAAATTCTGGCAGAATGAACCAGGTCTTGGTATAGAGCGCCACATTTAACAACTCTCAAATCGTGTCACCAAATGTCAGAGATAAAACTTAAGGGCTATTTAGAAACACAGAATACACCCTCTTGTTCTTCTCACCTTGACTCTGTCTCCTTCACTTCCACCATCTTCTCAGCCTGTTCTCTCTCTTCATCATCCAAGCTCTCCCTTCTCCTCCTCAGTGCAATCTCCTTCTCATCATGTACTTATTTCTCTGTCTCAATGGCCTGCATCTCTTGGCTGAATTCTCTTTTCACCAACTCAATCTCCTGGTTTTTGTCTGTGATTGATACAGTGATGGCGGTCTCTTTCAGGTGGAGAAGTTTTAGCTTAGCCTCCAATTCTTTGATTTCCCCCTTCAAAATTATGAAAATAAAAATAATAAAACAATTATTATCTTGCTTTTGATGTTTTTTGTTTTCAACATGCTAGTAATTTTCACTTGTGATACTATTTGTTTCACCAGGATTCAATCTCAGAAATAACAGGATCATCAAATCCACTTTCAATACAGTGAATAACATTTGCAAAGAGTGTGTTCCATTCAATTTATTCCACCCCCTGTCACAATTGTTCCGTTTATTTCCCAAGTCAATAAGTATATAGTTATACTTTTACTTATTTGCTTAAAATATTTGGAATTCACCCTTCAGTCACTAATGTTAAAGTTGTTTAGTAAAATAATTCAACATGCTTTCCCTCCAATCATTTCCCCAAATAGATGGTGCAAGTCTCATGCATTTTCGTCTATTGGGACCTGTTAAAGTGCGTGAGTTTATCTCCTTCACACACTATAGCAATGTGCGTGGGACCAAAGTGGTCCCAAAAATGTTCAAACATACACGAGACTTGCACGGTCAACCTGGTAGGAAGAACCCTTTTTGTCTGAATTTGAATATACAAATAGCATTGAGGGCAACTTAATGCTCAGGTCACTCTTAATTACCTGCACTTGTGCTCTGTCATCTATCAATGCATCTCTTGCCTGACGTGGACTAGCTGTGCCTTCATCAATCCTGGTGCACAGCTGTACTTCTCCTTTCAGCAAATGCTCTCTGTCCAACTGCAAATGACTGTGCAGAAGAAATACAAAGAAACTTAATAATAATAGTGAGTAAAACAGGAGTTAGTATAATGGTACTGAGTTTAAAATATAAACCCAAATGTAAGAACTGAAATAAATTTACAAAATAAAGTTATTTCCCTACTTACCTACCTTTTTTCCAGGCCATTACCAAAAGCACAAAAATAATTTTATTTTGCTACTAGGGAATCACCTATTATGACAAAATTTACACAGGTTGGTTTAATGGCGTGTTAACTGAAAACTAGACCATGAAATTAAATTTACTCTTGCAAAAAATTCAATAATGTATTATCCCTTACATATATTTGCTTATATAGCAATGAGCTCAAAGGTAGGAAAAGAAAGTCTTCATACACAGACATATACGGAGCATATAAGTCTGCTGCTCATTTTATTTCTTTCCTCAAATTAAAATTTTTGGTTAACTTACGCCAAATCTCTATCCAGCTCGCTCTGGGCCCCCTGTACTTTCCGAGAGTGGATGTTCTCACATTGTACAACCTGCTCTCTAGCATCAGTAACAGCCTCTTGTTGCTTGGTGATTAGATCTTGGTAAGGAATTCGTATACCCTGATGTTCTTCTCTCTCCTGACCATAGAGAGTTAGTAAGTCAGACAGCAGACACTTCAAGGTAGGATGATGGCATGGTAGAGTTAAGGTGATGTTCTCAGTGTCTTCCTCTAAAGCTTGACATTTATCATGAAGCTCCTCGGCTGGAGGTTAAGAAGAATATCAGTGTTAATCATATGACAGATGCCGAGCTCTACCGCACCCTGCCAAAGATCTCGGAGAAGATCCGAGTCAAGAGGTCTACAGATTGCTGGGCACTGTGTCAGGCATCCGGAGCTACCAGCAAGTCTGGTGATCCGGTGGGAACCAAAGCATGGAAAACCAAGAAGAGGAAGGCCAATCCAGAACATGGTGAAGACGATGAAAGAGGAGGCAGGGTGGAGACTAAGAATGAACTAGCTGGCTGAATGAGCAATTGTGATGTGTGGTGTGTGCATCATCCCACTCGTCTCAAGCGGCCACTTGGGTCAACGGAGGAAGTGAGCGAGTTATCATGAAAGATGGATCCAAGCAGGATTCGAACCTATTGTTTGTTGAATAAGAATACTAATATAGATAGCTTGAATGAGGTGCACAACCCTGAAAAGAATAATTCACAATAATTCTCTTGAATTGCCTTGGAGCTTTCTCAACTCCCTGGAAGTGTACCTGCTACTTGTTTGTCTTAATTTTACTTCATTGGCCTAATTTATCAGTGTTTATTAGCCAAGTATGAAGCTAATTATGTTTTATTTGTACAGTAAGTGTTGCCATAGTTGAAAAAGAGTCAACTGTCCCACACAAACTTTGGAGTGCTTTTCAGTTTTAAATTTTAATCTAATGAAAGGGGGAAAAATGAAATCAGGTGATCACCTAAGAAAATGTCTAATGATTTACGGACACAACCATCACAAACAGCCCAACTTTAGTTTTCTCATTGTATTCAAATTCTTTTGTTTTTTAGTTCTGTATACCTAATGCCTTTATGTATTTTGTTCAGTATTTTTAGATTTTACTTGTTTTCACGTTGTGCATTTTAAAAGAGTTTATTTATTCAAACATTGTGCAATTCCTATTGTTGTCTTTAATCTGTGTAACGTTTATCACAAATGTGCCATGACTGTATATTTTTTATATTTTGTTGAATTTTAACTGCTGTACTAAGGAAAACAAATCTCATGTGTGTCACATGACGTATAAATAAATTGAAATTGAAATTGAATTGAACTGGGGATTCAAATCTGATGATCCATTGACCAGAATTTGAAGTCCTGCTAAAATGTACACTGAACAACTTTGTTCTAAATCACAGGTCAACTTCTACAGAGATTAAATTGTACATATACTTTCCATTATTGTCGTTCCAACATGCATCACGTGACCAGCAGCGGAATATCCATGCAATACCTTGTTCATAGTCTTCTTCATCAATTGCTTGCTGTTTCTGCTCCTGCAGTACCTGCAACTGTTGCCGTTTCTGCAAAAGACTATGACTTAATGTGACACAGTCTTGAGAGAGTCGAGTCACTTTTTCTTCCACATCTGCAATGGACTTCCTAAAAGTATAAAAATAACTTTTTAAAAACCTGACCGGTTGTAAAAATTGATACACTTCCAAATTGTAAACTGTATTTATTTTATCGTTTTAAATACTTTTCACCAGGAAGAGAATTTGTAAAATATAAACCTTTGTATTTGCATGCAATTCTTTCTTGGCAAACCATACAAAACATCCTTTTTCTAAATTGATTTAAGAAATAACCATACTACTAAAATATCTGACCAATCAACAAAATCACCCAAAATGTACGCATATTGAATGTAGACAGTTTGTTTTTCTTTTGTCTTATGACATACTTGATTTGATTTAACCGTGCTTCATGTGGTTTCTGTAGCTCTCTGTGGATTCTGAACTGTTTAGCTTTTGGTGTGTTGGTGACCTCCTCTCTGTACAGTGGCTGGGTTTCAACGGGTTCAGGTCCATCCGTTGTACCACGACTCTGCAGTTCTGGGGCTGAAGACGGGTGCTCTATTGGAGCAATGCTATCCTTTGAGTGTTCTGAGGGCCCTGTCGTTATAAAACTGAAACTGCTTTCTAACATATTATCTGCTGATTTCTGGTCTTCTTGCATTGAAGCTTCTGAATCAAGGGCAGCTGACAAGCTGAAGTCCACATCTTGCAAATCAAAGACTGTCAAATGTGGGTTGGCCGTCTCCACTTTCAAATCTCCTTTGATCTTTATGGGGTCAAGCTCAAAGTTAAAATCATCACCGAGACAAAGGTCAGCCAAGGGCTCTGATGACGAGGCTGTTTGAGAAGGTGTTCTGCACAATTGTTGATGGGTGTCTGATTTACTTTCATCTAGTTCTATGGCACTAGAAAGACAGGTAGCATCAACACTTTTCCTTTGTCCATTGTCTGTTCCTAGTATGAAGGAAAATCCACTAGGATCACTAGCTATTGGAGGCTCATTCTTGTTTTCTGCTCCTGTTGAAGAGTCAGCACCGCTTACAGTTTCTGTTGAAATTGAGTCAGCTTGCTGAAGGGGTTTGTTTGAACCACTAGTAGAGGCAAGCTTCATGCCACTGAATAAGGACATCTTCCAGCCTGTGACAGGAAGAATCACAACAAAGCAGAGGTTTTAAGAAACGGAACAAATTATTTCAGTGCTACCGTGTCAGAGGATTTTTTTTTCTCTACTGTTTTCAATTCTTTTCAATTTTTAGTTGCAATGTACATGTAACTCATGGTTCTGGTTGTGAATACAGTCTAGAAAAGTGCTGCAAGTTACCAAAAATATTACCTACAGCAAATGCTGTAGTAGCAGTTTGTCAACTGACAAAAAATATTGTTTGCAAAAGAATGCTTGTATAAACCTGTAGGCCCTACTGTTAAGTTTTTAGGCTGACAAAGAGAGCATTTCAACCGTACAAATGGTTTTCTTTTCTTTTCTAAAATGGAGAGTACCCAAAATGTGCTTGCAAATGATTGCACAATACCCCCTTCCACCCCCACCCAGGTTCCACTGTAAGCCGCGCCCACTTTATACAAACTGGCTCCACTGATTACCAGAATCCCATACATGTAAGGAGTTGCGCTGAGCTAACTTTTCTTTGATGATTTATGCAAGACAATCTGTAACAATTAGACTTGGTTTTTACATCTTAAAAGACTAAGGTCTTCCCTCGGAATTCCAAATTGTTTTGTAAGAAATGCCTTTAAACAATTAAATGGGTGAATGTTTGTAAAATTAAACCCCCAAAATGCCGGCATGTGACACAATGACTTACCAACACAGGAGGGGGACTAACTTTACATAGACAAAAGGGGACTCGGACTCGATGTGGTGGATTCAGAGTCAGATTCAGACTTAGACAACAGGGACTCAGACTTGGACCTTTGGATAATGGGGACTCAACTAATGCATTGGTCCAGAACCGAGACCAAAACCGAGACCACAGGGTGTCAAGACTGAGACCTAAACCGAGACCCAAGGGGGTCACGACCAAGACCAACACCGAGACAAGGAAAAAGTGATCTTGACAACTTTACAACACTTTCAAGTTCTGGATAGCAACAGTAATTTTAATTGACCTCCCAATGATCCTAGCCCAACAGCCACCCCTGTAAAAACCATCCGTCCTCCATGAGTGATGGAGGAATTTTGAAGTACTGAAAAAGAAAGCATCCTCCATGGTTGCACTTATTCTGTCTCAATTCAATACTCTCTTTTACTTCAATGCTTTAATTTTACCAAGGGGGATTTTTAAGCATGATTCCATGGTTTTACTTTCACTTTTTATTTATCGTCACAACAGTTCCTATGACTCTTTTTCATACCTTTTGTGAATTTACTGTGTATTTCCCTTCTCAATCAGGTCCTAACCATGGATGATGGAAGGCAGTTGGTAAAAGTCGGAGGTCGGAGCTAGCCAGAGCTACCCAGAGGTTGGGTTTATAATGTGAAATATCACTCAAAAAGACTACTCACATATGCCAAATGAAGGGTTGACGATTCTTAGGCAGGTATGGGGAATGGAATTCAATTCTGTCCCCATGGATTGAGAAATTTGTTTTTGCTAATTTTCCAACCCTTTTGGAACAAAAGTTAATCTTAACCATACACTCTGCATGAGAACCTTCTGAAAAACACTTGGTGTGTGTGAGTAACTACTTTTACTGATATTTCACGTAATAAATGCAACCTCCGGGTAGCTCCGGCTAGCTCCCACTGCTGACTTTTACCAACACCCTGATGGAAAGCTTTTCATGTGTACAAAAGTACATTGAAAATTCTCCATTCTACCACTGTTCATGCTTTTATCCCGCTCTGAAATATTATCTTTCGTACTAAGTTATGTTTTTTCGGTTTTCTCTTTGAAAACACTACCTCTGCTAACTCGAAAATGTCTACACCGAACACCTTGTTTTTGTTACGGAACAAAAATTTATGTCTAGTTTTATACTTTTTCTTTTTCTTCTTCTTATCCCCCGCGATTGTCCGCTAACAAAGACGCATTTCCCAAGCTTACACAACCTTTAAACTTCACAAATAGTTAGACATATATAAGTAGAAGACACTACCTTAGTGATGTCATGATGGCGTCATCAGGTGTCGAGTTACGTTAAATCAAAGTTTAATATTTG
>CM021526.1:22025662-22036134 GCA_010994315.2 Pisaster ochraceus | reverse complement strand
GTACACAGCAGTGTGACCCCTGTAAACAATGCGGTATTGAAAGGGTTAAATCAACCGAGTTGAAATTTGGTGTACTGTTGGACAATGGCACTGACTGCTGACAAATTTAGTAGCGTCATCATCACGTCGTCTCAAACTACTTGTGCTTTTTTTCTTCAGGCTTTTTACATTAGGCATGTACATCCGAATCCGAACACCTTGAATTTGTTATCAAACAAATTCTTATGTCTAGTATTTAAATGTGTCTTTTTTCTGCACACAACCTGGTAAGTTGACAAGTTGTAGTAAGTGAGTCATGGAGAAAGGAAACTATAATGACTGAGTGATGGGATAGCCCAAGTTGGACTCCTCCGTGCAACACGACGGAGACGAGCATTCTAAAAGTTGGTGTGATGTTTCCTGAAAGGATGCTTTGCCGACTAATATATAATTCAGATTCAGATTTCTACACTGTACAGGCCAAGCGTTTAGGAACACCGCATTCAAGCTATGGTGTTTCTGATCAGCAGTGCATGGGATTGAGACCCCATCTGTCTGTCTGTAACTTTACTTAACATTTATTGCTTCGTCCTTCAGATGGGACGCCGGTTAAAGCCGTTCGTCTCGTGTGTTGTATTAATAGGCTAGTATTAAACACTAGTATATCAATGCACGTAAAAGACCCTGGTTGGTTGGTGCACTTGTCGCTATGAGAAGGGGTTCACCCCGGTGTGTGTCTGGTAATGCGTACATCTTCAATCATTTGAAGGCCGCACTCAAAAAGGAAAGAATGAATTGAAAGAAAGAAGGGGAGAAAGAAACGCATGGGCATGACGGGCAAAGGCTAGCCCTGGTAGGACGTCCGTATGCAACGGAAGAAGAGTCCAACCTGGGCTAGGCAAAGTTGCCCAAATCATCAAGGCGAAATCACTGCAACCGGTGAAAATGTATTGTTAAACATTAGAAAACCACAAACATAAATTGGTAACAAACAGTACTTACAGTTTCTCGTATTTACTATTTTCAGAGGCAAACGTAGGTCTCTGAGAGTATAAGAAAATTGAGAACCTTCTGATACGTCTCCTCATCCACTGTCACACTGCTGATGCACTGCGCACACATTGCTGTGTGTACGTTTTGTACACAGACTTGTTGTGTACACAATCAATCGCGGTGACTAGCGCCACCTATTGACACTTTTAAACCAGGTCATCGGAATAAACATTGCTTAGTTTATTTATAATAATGGTTATATAAAAACGGTTATTTATAAAGAAAAGTTATATGTAAATTATGGTTACATGTAAATAATGGTACAATATAAATAATGGTTATAAGTAAGTAATGGTTATATTATATTATAACCATTATTTATACACAACCATTATTTATAAATAACCATTACTTACATATAACCGTTATTTAATAAAGTAAAAAACCTGTGAATGTTTGGGCTCAATTGGTCATTAAAGTTGCAAGAAAATAAATAAAGAAAGAATCCCCCTTTTGCTCTATTGTGTATGCTTTCAGATAAGGTTTCATGGCAGAAGCCAGGTTCAAATTGTTGTGAAAAAAAAAATTACCTCTTTCTCTAAAACTTACTTCAAAGGGTGTTGTTTCTAACAATGCTTTATAATATCAATAGCTTGTCAGTGCTCTTTATCAAGTAAATTGTTATGATCATTAAAATTTGTAGCAGGCTGAAGGTATCCCCCCCACCCTTTATAGGGAAGCAGAACATTTTATGCATGTTGGGGTACACCAAGTGAAGATACTGTTCTCACAAAATTACCAAAAGTATAACCATGTCTTCAGTCATTTTAAGTATTCAAAAGCATCAGTATCTGGAGCCTTGTAACACATTATTAAAAAAATCAAGCGTCAGGGGTAAGGGAACGCAGTGGGATTCAACATCATTTTTTTTTTAAGAAAGAGAAAAATAGAGTAAAAAGAACCACCAAACAGCTCAAAACACAAAAAAAGTCTGGCTGAGGGACCCTTCAGCATGCCAGGCTCTAGTAGTGGTAGACTTGTGATGCACACACTTACAATGATTGCCCCACTTTCCCAGACTGACTGATTCTCGTTAAAAAGGAAAAGAAAACAGAATTAAGAACTTCACATGATTGATGTCCCCCAGAGTTGTCAAAATCATCCCCAAACTATTCAACGCAGATCAATGATGTGGTTGTCTAATGGAAGAAAAAGGTGGACCATAAAATGAGTTTTTTTACAAACATCAGCTAATTTTATTTCATTCAAAATTGTTATCAATACATAGATCATATACTTTTTCATACTTTCAGATCAAAATGAGTTGTAAAATGAATCATATAATATAAAATAAACATCGCAGCTATTATTGGGAAGGAAACAATTTAATAAAGACATTCTAAAACAAAAGTTCCCTCGTTGGGAAGATCATCTAAACAAACGAACAAAAGCCAACTGGTGGAAGCGAACCAATTACAATACCATTTACTCCCAGTTTAGAAAGGCGCTCTAAAGTTGTGCCGAACCAAATTACTGAATTTGGTACATGAAAAGTTTGACGTCTGATACAGTCAGGATCAACTGGATGCGTTGGAAGTACAAAGATCGACTATTGCAGTCGGTCAGAAAGACTCTAGATTGTCTTGGTATCAGATGTCGATCTTGTCAAGAGCCGAAACCAATGTAAATGGTATGTTAAGTTCGCACGTCTGAAACCAAAAATTTTTTGGGTCGACCTGGAGTCACTCCTAATCTATTTAGTTCGGCGCGACTCTGGAGTGCCTGTCTGAACTGGGTGTTACAAACTTTTATTTGATCAAAATGGGGATATTTTTCACCTAATGTGATGAATAAACTTGCTTTATGATTTTCCTGAATGGCTAGTTATTATGACAAAGAGCAATACCAGCTATTCTAAGGGGAAAACACATCCCGTTAGATATGGGCAATTTAAATGATGGTTGTTGCTTTAAAGAAACAAAACTATAAACACATGTTAAGCAGAACCAGGGTACCAGCAAATAATCATATCATATATAGTTTTAGTGACTGGTGCCATGCCCTTATTTGCTCATATTGGTTGAGCAAATTTTCAAACTAATTTTGTTTCTCTAAAAATATAAATTAAGGCCACTTGGTAAACATGCAAATAAACTAAGCCAAAGCAAATAATAATAGACAATAGAAATTAACCTTCGACCAACACCAATAACTAAACAGATTTAGTACTTATTTCCTTTTATTTCAGTTTTAAAAAAAATCCAACCTTTTATACGTGATTACAAATGATTAAATCATATTTTTTACCCACTGTATAAGAATTTCAATGAAAATATAAAAAAAGGACGGTCGAAAGTTGGTCGAACCATTTTTAAAATTGCAAATAAGTAACTGATAACTTCACTTGATCAAGTAATAAACCACAAAGGAAAGTGACTGGGTAAATTTGAAATAATTTGGGTTTTCTTTTTTCAGACCCAACTTAACTTTACTTGATCTAACAATTGTCAAGGTAGTCATCTAACTGAAAAATACTAATAAAATATAAAACTAATTCTGCTTGATGCTCACTACTTCTTTTGGAAAAAAAATATCAGGATTGATCAAGTCCAGTTATAAAAGATAACAAAGGGAGCCCTTTTTAGATAAAGGAAAAAAAAAAAAAATCAGCGCATTTTTATTTATTTTTTTAAGCTAAACTTAAACACATTGACTATGCAGCACTTGTTTTGTATGTTTCTTGAACATAGGAATGAATGTACTCTTCTAAAAAATAAAACAATAACGATGTAGCATCCCTTCACCATGCCCCTTAATAATAACAATATATAGTTCAACTAAAAGGCGCAAGTTCAATGACCTGTTTGTAGTGTTGTATAAACTGACAAACTCTCAATTTCTTGTAACTGAATATAGGTTCAATATAGGTTCAATAGCAAGTTATTAACAGCCACACAATGACAGATAGATGTGACGGGCAGACTCCATCGATTTACAGCAGGAGTATTTATATTTTGGTTGGATCTTCAGACGTGTTTAAACTGCTTTATATATTCTTTTTAATAGTAATTTGAATTAAGAGTTGTTACACAATTGGCAAATTCAATAAACCAATAGAATAGATGAACTTTAAAAAAAAAAGTGTCTCAGGTGTCAATGACAACAGCTCACTCACTTGGTTGCAGTCAGAACTGGCAGATGAAGATCACAGATGTCTAGGATTTTACTTGCAGTGCTTATCAAAAGATGACAGTATCCTGATTGTGAAAAATACAGAAATATTTTATTAGTTTGGTGGTAGCCATGAAGGGAATAACAAAGATTCACATTTTGAATACTAAATAAAAATCAAAGCACATATAAACCATTCTTAACGCAAAAGGTATCAAAAATGCTTTACAGCAAAATGGAGGAACAAACAAAAAACACCCTAAGGGACAAATTAAGTTTGGGTAAGATGAGCAAGTTTTGAGTTCAGGAGAAAGACTAAAACAGCGTTTATTGGTGTGGACTTTTATTGTGAGATATCCACATTGTTTCAAATGTAACAACACTGAGGTTAGTAGGAGAAACAATAGACTGTCCCCTTTTGTACACAAAGAAGCAGCATTGAAAGTGTTTATTACATACAGGGACAAAGATGGTCGTAGCTTGATGAAAGCATTTACCAAGCATATGTAGTTATTGACAAACATAAGTTTGCAGCATCAGTACAAAAAATGCTGTATCACTAGTATTGTAATACACCAGAGAGACTCTACACAAAACCATTGTATATAGGTGTCGTGGATTTTGTTTGGACAAACAAGATAGTTTTAGCCACAGCACAACATTCAGGTTGGCTTTCCTTGGCTGCCTTTCACCTCTGTGGATCCCTGGTTCAAATTCTGCTTCGGACCTGACCTGGCATGTGGATTGGGTTTCAGCCCCTACCTTACTGTGTGGGTTTTCCCCAGATGGGTTGTTTTCTCCCACGTTTAAAACTGATCATTTCTTCAACATCTTCTCTTCACAGCCATTTTAAGGCCTACAGATTTCTTTGGTAGTTATAGACCTTATGCACATGACGTCATTTCAGTAGGGCGCCCTCACCTAGAGGTCAAAAGGAGGTTGTTCTTTGGCCAATCATGTGCGCCGCACGTACAAATTTGTGCGATTCGATTGTTTTGTCACCGTTTTACCTCTAAGATGGCGGTCGGATGACGTCAATGCATAAGGTCCATTACCTGAATTTGTGAATGTTCAAACGCAAGCATCTTGTTAATACTATTTTCAGAGATCAGGCACTTTTGCTCTGAGAAACCGGATGTGGTGAACTTGATTCTGTCCACACACCGTGCTTAAAGATAAATCCAAAGTGGTTTAGCATTAAACCACCCTCGCTGACCGATTTAACTCATTCGAGTTCAACTCGATTCGGTTTAGTTTTAAAAGCATTCAGACACACAAAGTGAAACCAGAATGAGTTCAAACTGCCTTACAACCGACTTTAGTACTGTGTCTGAACGACCTCACTGTACTTTATCAACTAACTCAATAAACTCCAGTGTGAAAGTCAGTCAAAACATATCAAAAGCTTTCCTTCAATTTGTTGGTCTAGACAGAAATAAACAAAGGGGAGTTAAGTTGAAGAGAAGGAATGGAAACTTACTTATCTGTAGACACTTCTGTTCGCTCACACAGATTAGCTAGGATGTACATCAGGGAGAGGGCATAGTCATTCTAATAATAATTATAAAAGTAAAAAATAGTAATCATTATAATAAACAGCATTTATATAGCATCCTCGATGCCCCTTACAATTTAAAAAGGTTTTAAAAATACACTAGAAACCAAGATACACACCAATAATGACTTAAAACACCTGACCTGGTGTAAACTGCAACAGTGATTTAAAAAACATATAATGCAACAGCATGAACGAAGTCCACCTTCTCAAACTTCACAAAAATAAATATGAATTGAGATGAGAGACCCACTTCCAGGAAGCCCCCCCCCCCCCTTAACGTGTAAAGGAAAATTTCACACACTTTAATGGGTCCCAATGTTCAAATGTGTGTGAGACTTGTATAGTCTACTAAAGCTTAAATTAGGAAATCAAAGAAAAGTATGACTAACTGAAACATTGTTCCATATTAGACAGGCCTGGAATTTTTCATCTTTGAGAGGGCAAGGCCTTTTATTTATTATTTTTTTCGCAAAGAGCACATTCATTGGGAAATTGTAAAATCTCCAAGAAACTTTTGAAGGGGCACCAAGGCCATGACCAAGGGCAACAGAGGCCATGGCCTCTGTATAACCCAGGTGTGATCATCTTGTCTACATAACCTTCTGCTGCGCTCCCCAATGTGAGACACGAGAGAAGATTAATTAAGTCAAAAAATTGTTGAAAAAATAAAAACACAACATAGCTAATGAGCCACACTGACCTCCTTGAATGGGAAACATCTGTCTGAGAAGTAACGAACAGACGTCTTGTAGCAGTCCCAGTTCTTAACCTGCACACCTTGTCTGGACATCACTTTATCTACAAGGTCTCCACTGTCAAGGAGCGTTGCGACAGTAGACTGTAGCACCGACATCATTTTTTGTTGTGCCTATGGATTTCAAAAATTACAATTACAATTACAAAGTGTTTGAGGTTCCCAACCTGTTTTCGCGTAGCTCTAAGAAATTGTTTCAGTTAATGAATTTTACGTCAGAAACTTGTGTCTGGTCAGGGTCGCCAAAAAACACTCCTGTAAAATGTGCTTTGAATGACAAGGCCCTGATGTGTGTTAAGTCTCAATTCTTTTACAACAGTGTACTGTAGTTTACTTCTCTTCTTACCTGTCCGAGTTGAACTATTTTCTGAAGAACTTCGTCGCGTTGACGTGGATCTTTGGCTGCCATTAACCGGTGATGTAAGATTGCCATGGGAACCTCTGGACTTGGGACTGCACCTAACTGCAAAAAGCAATAAATATTCAAACAAAATAGTTCAATTTAATTTAAATTAAAAAGAGAAGAAACAAATTCTTCTCCCCAATTGTAATTTACAATCTGACTCCCAGTGTAAAACCCTAGGGCACTTTAACAATTTTTTTTTAAATAAATGCAGACATTGGCCTATTCGTTTTTTTTTCTTTTTGTCAAAAGATTTAAATTTCCAGTAAATGTTCTATTTGATAAACAATTAGACTGAGACATTCAAGGCATATTTTATGAAGACCTTACACAATGTGAGCTACCACATCAGTTACTCATTTATACTCCTTGATGCAGGGAAGCAATTAAGACGAGTCTCAATCTTTCTCAAGGAATCTTAGCAAGAACTGGACACATCACAGAGGAACATTCATGAAGCCACTGAACAAAATTATTTTACTTATTTAATTTTACTACATTTTATTTCACTGCCAGGACAGATTTTGAGCAAGATACGTGATAAATGTTAAAATAATCCTTACACCTGATCAGTATACTGTTTATTAAACACTTACCGGCTTTTCTGCAAGGTCAACGACCTGAATATTGTTGAACTGTGACCCGGATCCCTGGTACTGTCCAAGGGTATCTTTATCAATGGACATGTCTCCGTATTTTTCGACATGACTCGTGTTTGTTTCTCTTCTGATGACTTTGAATTGCTTCAGGAGGGTTTCTTTGTCAAAGTTTGCCTGTAATATAAAGGCGACAATATTCCAATCTCAATTTCTGGTATAACTTGAGACCCGATAACTTGGCATTATTCTCCGAGGACACAAACAACCACAGCAGTACACATTGAGTTGGCTTATTGGTATCGCCTCCCGCTCAAATGCAGCATACCAACGCTTTTGTTTTATGTAACTGCACCTGATTGGTTGAAAAAAGGATGCCCTGCCAATTTGCAAAAGGATCCCAAGATGCAACCTGGGATATGTGCAAGGTCAATTTGGCAAAGGCCAACTGGACAGGATTTGGAGGGTAGCCCACCCAACATGAACAAACCAGTCACAAATGCCAAAAGTACCATCCCTGAGTGGTGTCCCGCTTATTTTTACTTAGCAGAAAATTGTTCAGCAACATTTTCTGCATAAGCTGCTCTATAAAATTTGGCCCAGTAGTTTGTATGTAGTGCCATCGTTTGGTTTTTGTCAACATATGCTTATTTATAGGCAATTTTTTTTTAAAAAGATGCAATAAACGTCACCTGAGAAAGTTTCAGTTGGATGCAGTGTCTACTTGCTGAGACAACAGCAAAAAACTGTCATGGTATTTTTACACGAACCTCGGATCCATCCAGGTTTAGCAAGGTGACAGCGGGTACCAACCGCATCTCTGGCCACAGCATTCGCAAACGCACACCAACCCTGAGAAATCTGAGAAATGATTTGTGCATGAATCATTTCTCAGATTCAAATGTTTTTTACTGATTTCTAACCAACGAGGGGCATTTCAGATGAAATAATTTCGCAGGATGATTACTACCATTACCATCTTTATAACAATTAAGCCTTCAGATACAAAAAATTCACAAAGTTTTTTTCAGGGTCATCACCAAGCGATGACCCTACCTTTAACACATATGAAACCCCAAAACCAAAAAACAAATCACATCTTAGGGCACTTTAGGATACCTTATCCGAGTTCTCCATCCATCTTACACTGTACACATCCCCAAGATAAGTTTCCAGCTGTGAATCAAAGTAGCAAGCGTACGAGGATTCATCGGGTGCAGATGCCGTGGTCACATAGAGGTCCTTGATTGTGAAGGTGTTAAACATGGAACCAGACTCACAAGCCTCTAAATAGAATACAAACTGCAAGGAAATATAGGAAAGAAAACTTATGAAAATGAAGGAATAGTTGGCTCTTTGTTTGGTGGGTAAACAATCTAATAAGGTTCCAGTAACACAACGACATGGTACATAAAATATCCCTCTATCTGTGGGGGTGGAAGAACAGGTGGTGTAAGAACTTAGGACGACAAAAAATCAGGTCTTCTTAAGAAACTCTGAAAACTACATGTTTTACTTTGTAAAATCGGCCCCATATCATCAAAATTTGAGTTTAAGTCAAGGTTATGTTAAAGTTTAAGTGTTGGTCTGTACAGAGCGGTCGGCAACATTTTTCAAGATAACAGGAAAATAGAGAATGCAAAAAATGACATGTAACAGCAACCCCATTTCCTCAAAGGAAAAACCAAACAATGCCCCCAAAAAAGAACAACAAACCCCAAACAAACAAACAAACAAACACACTACAACCCGAACAAACCACAACAATAAAAAAACTCAAATCTTCCTAAGAAAGAGAACTGCTACACACAATGAAAACTACATATCTTGAGGTTTTCAAATTTCATTCTAGTCGTACCTTCTTGAACTTCTTCTGTTTTGACATGTTCTCCAGTGCCCGTTTGAGGTCTTTCTCCATGAGCTACATAAACACAAGACACCATTAATTGGTTTAAAAGCAACAGAGGCAGAATGGTAAATAATTTGTATTACATTCGGCAATTATACCAAAGTCTTACTGAAACTTTTAGTCTGATCCAGTTGATGTAGAATGTCCAAGTATTGGCATTCTTTGAGAAGATTTTATAGAGCTAGCTCTGTTTATTTCTTGTTCACATGAAATCATGCTTACATGACGTATTAGGCCGTGTCTGAATTTGCGGCTACAGCTACGGCTGTGGCTGGGTTGCCACGTCATTATGTGATGGAGACTAGGACATCCTTAGCAACACCCTTAGCAACACAGTCGTAGCTGTAGCTAAAGCCGCCAATTTGGATCTGGCCTTACAATTAAAATGTAACCAAGTCTTGCAAACTCTTCAACCAACTTGTCAACATTTTTGCTAAGAATCCTTCATAGTTTATTGACTTACCCCCCGAGCATGATGGACAATGAATGAATGGGTTATGCACTAACTCATGCCAAACCTCACTGGTCAGATTAGGTTAATGAACAACAGTGCTAACTTTATTATTAATAATAATAATAACTGTGGCTTCTTATACTGTATAGTGCACAATTCCGTCACTCAGTGATGCTCATGGCGCTTAACAATATGCAAAAATGAAAAGCTGAAAAAATAAACTTATACAAATAAAAAATAAAACAAAACTAGCTGATGGACTTGGACAGATTTGACGGGGTTAGAGTCTAGTTACCTCTGATGATGGGAAAGCGATGAGGTCTGTGGCTCCGTGATCAGAGAAGTAGACAAAAACATTGTCATTGGGTCCGCTGTAAATGACGAAAAAAACAATGATTGAAGTCAAAAGTCAATTTTTCTTTCTAAAAATAAAAGACTGAATGTCACTGTCAGAAAGCTCGCAATAGAATACTTGATTTGTTCCCATACCTTTCTATGACCTTGCCACTACCAATGCCTTTCATCCCTTCCTTATCTCCCTGCAGGATCTTAAGAAAGTTCTCTGGTGTCACATCCTAATAGAAAATAGAACACATTATTTTTTACTAATTTTTCCACAAACATCTCTGCATTTAGGGTGAGGTGAGAAGACGTG
>CM021526.1:21990984-22007078 GCA_010994315.2 Pisaster ochraceus | reverse complement strand
AAATTTACCCAGTCAGTTTCCCTTGTGGTTTATAACTTGATATAATGAATATAAAGGAGTACAAAAATTAACGATGTCCATAAAAATACAAATTAATAACAGAGGAGGCAGTAAACTCAAAGGCTGACATAACTCTCAAAAGGATTTCAGTACCTTTATGTCATCTAGCTCAGTCCATATAGTTCCTTGAAGCTGCATGTCCGGGAGTTTAGACCAGTTGAAGGATTTGAGAGGATTGGACGGCTTGGGGATGTTCTTCTTCTTGGCCATGCCCATCATGCCTGAAAGATCAAGGTTCAAATCAAGCCTCATTGCAAACATTTTAAAGATTGATCATGTCGGGTTTATTTCTGTGTATTTCAAAAACCACTTGTATGGACAATTTCAATTTGTAAGAATGCAGACAAGTTATAAGTGACTAAGATGTGGCAAAAACTATTGACACAGAATGTGTAGACACAGAATGTAGACAATGGGATACTTTTGAGCCCCTTGGTGGAAGCAGACTTACCAGGTAAATTTCCAATGTTAACGCAGTTCTAAAAAATACTTAGTGGCCTGACGTTTCGACCCTAGCAGTCTCACTCGAAGGCTAGCCTTCAGAGACTCTGCTAGGGGCGAAGCCTTTGAGAAAGACTCTACTATTGCAACGTCGGGCCAGTAACTGTTTTTCTTTTGCATTTATACCATAGGTCTTTTAGGTTGGTAAGCAGTTTGCAACAGCTAATTCTATTTTCTAGTTCTGAGCATGCGCACATTTCAGAGCACCATGAATTTACCTGGTAGGTGTACTGCCAGTGTCCCCAAAAGTCTCCCATTAATATAAACACAAAATGTACCTAAAGAATGATACAAAATATTGTTGACACAGAACAAAACGGCAAAATGAAAAACTTGAATGAATACGAAGAATATTTACAGAGAATTTACCTGCACATAAAATGTCACAAAGTGTCCACTTCAATTTCCAAATCGCCATAGAATGTCAACATTAGTTAAAGAACTGTGTCTATGCATACCTGGAGGAGGTGGTGGGCCTCCTTGGCCTGGGGGTAGAGGAGGAGGGGGCGGTCCCATACCAGGGGGTGGTGGAGGAGCAAACGGTGCCATCGGGGGTGGAGGAGGTACCGAGCCAACTGAGCTAGAAATTGGGGATTTCAGGGCTTCTGTTTTCAACTTGTCATCATCTGAGAGACTTATGGTGGCTCCGAGTTTGCCACTTGCGATCTACATGGAGAAAACGGTTGAGAAGGCTGAATCGAATTCAAACCATAGAGGGTTTCGTAGGGTTTTAAACCTTGCACGGTGGGAGAGTAATCTAGTCAGGTTTGTAATAACACCATGTAATAACTTCTCTGTTGTAGTTCCCTCCTTCGCATCATTGAACTAATAGCATGTACCATCAGAGTCCAGCTTTTCTTGAAGGCGACCAGAGCAAAAATCAAATTGTCAAGCCACCGCTTCTTTTCAGAACCACAACAACTCATAGCAAGATTATTACATGGTGTTATCATATCTTTCTAGATTCAAGGAGAGATTTATTTGGTGTTAAAAATTGGGGTGAAACAGTTGCAAGTGGACTTCTAGAAAAACAGTCAACTCATAAATTTCGATTAGAATTTGCTTTGGGAATTTATCTAATTGTTGATCTTTTTAAACTGCGTTTAATATCTTAACACCCAGAATGTCATTATTTGGGCGTACTTTAGTAGTTAATAGATTGCTCCAGAAAACTGTTCCTCTGACAGCCCTACTAGTTTTGTCTTCTTTGTTGATACCTCTGAAATGTAACTTTCCCTAAAGCACATACAGTGAGATCTCCTGCCAGTACACATTACTTGCACCTATTTTGTGATCTTCTCTTTGTTATGTTTCTGTTTCCAACCCGGAGGTGAGAGTCACTTCTGGCAAAAAAGACTGAAACTGGGATTGAGATCTTAGGAGGTATATTGAAGCGATGACATTTCCACCTTTTGGAAACCACTGGAGTTATAGCTCTCAAAGAGATTTTGGAAACAGTATGATCAATGCTACAGAAGTAGACCAAAGGAGAAAAATACAGCATTTTTTGTTTAACAGGCAGACCTTAAAAAGTCTGAATTCCGATAAAAGTCTGTAATCTCTGCAACTCCTTTCTTTTTGGTAACTCCCCCCTGTGAAGTGCGACTCTCATGAAACCCAGGAGAAGAAAAAGAAGAAAAAAGGGCATCCCCCTCCCCCAACGATTTACAGGCTTGACTTACCATTGCTTTGAGTTCAGCCATCTGTGCCTGTAGTTCCAGACCCTGACTGCTGGATATAGCCAGCTCAGCTGCTTGATGGTCATATTTCTCTTGGATTGCATTCAGCGCTCCCATTGCTTCCTCCTAAACGGACAAGGAATAAAGGGGAAAAGTCAGTGACGTCACCATAACTAGTCTTTCTTTTTCTGCGATTCGGTATTTGAGTCTACTTTGACGGCTCAAATTTTGAGTGAGCTTTGTGACTCAAAACAGAAATGCGAGTAAGAGGTACAGTGAGAACTGCTGTCTAGAAGCTTTTTTTGGACTCATCATAATTTGTTTCTGGAAAAATGCTCCGCAGGCTCGAAACGGATGAACCTTTAGAAAGATACATTGCAACCTTAACTATAAACAGAGGTGAGAGTATGCACTGCAGGAACCAACTTCACAGTGTAAGTGACTAATAGTGTGATACCAACCAAATAATACTGCTCTACACTCAATACCTTGTCTCTAAGGAAGTGCCACACAGCTTATTTGCTTATAATTAGCAATACAAACAAAACTCAGCTGGTTAATGGGACAATGCTAGTTGAGGTACAAATTCTGACATCACTCTTAGTTTTTGTGTGTTGATTACGGTCAGGTGCAATGGTAGACATTAAGTGGTTACACTACAGCAGCCTTGCCATTGTGGGTCAAAGGTTTAAAATGAATTGTGAAGCCATTTTTATTTTGCATCAAAATACAAGCAAAAACATACAAGGCCTGTGATGCACGGACTTGCTCAGAATCACCATGGCGAAAAAAGAAAAAAAAAAGCATATTATGAAGACAAATACAAGAGCAAATGGAGGTACCCACCATTCCAGGGAGGAGGAATCCCAGGAATAATAAAAACAAAAGTGAAATCGCTCAAATATTGAGACCCAGATCAAGAACTGCAGGATGGAATACCAAAATGTACAAAGACTTCAAAAGCTGCGATGAAAAACGCACATGACTCCAAGGACAGAAGGCCATTTCTCCCATGCATTTATTTCAGATTCAGTTTTATAGATCCGTAATCCTTTAGCAAGACAGAATTGGCAAAGTGAAATTGCTTAAGAATGAAGATTTCTAACAACCTTTCTGTAACTGTTCCATTTCAAAAATAAGAAAAGCTTTGATAGCTGTACACGCAAATATCTGAGCCCTTTGTGGTGGTGTTTTAGTGCTGAAATTATAATGTAAAAACAATATTTGTTTTATGTGAAGTCATTGCAAGAAATAATTTTAGTCTTTATGGTAATAGGGTAATGGTAAAAGCAGTTCTGCCAACAGTGGTAATGCTGTTCATTGTCTCTGGAGTAGACTCACTCATAATGACAATGCAGAACTGCCAACATCTGCGTCTTGCAATCGGGGAGATTTTGTACAACAATCAGGGGAATATTTAGAACTGCATTCAACAAAATTGGAAAAAGTTTCCATAAGGGAGATTTCCAAATGTGTTCATCAGAATATGAAAAGATTGGTTTATTTTCAGGGAACTCTCTGCAGAATTAGGGAGAGTCTGTCGCTCTGAAAATGCACTAATTTATCAGAAGCCATCTTGAAATAAAGATTCACGTGATGGAGTCACTTTCGAGGTCGGTTATAAGGAAAGTAAATCAGTAAAATCAAAAGATGATTCAAATAAATGAATTTTTCAAAAGAAAAAATATATATACAGCATCCTGATTATATAATGGATGTATTCAGGTGCATAAATGATTTATATGCATAATATAATTTCATGCATTGAGTGTCAGCTACATGCTTTAGATTAATGTATTGAAACAGCAGATGAACCCATAGCGAGCTCTATAAAAAATACTACAGTCAGTTTTGTAGACACACTCCCCACTCCCTGCCCCCACCACCCCTGCATCCAGATCCTACCACCCCCTAACCAGAGAGAGAAAACAAAATAAAAGAACAGAAAAAAGCACCATCATTAACATTTAATAAGATGAATTGAAAATGCTTAACTAATACTGCTCAATACCTCAGTTTCTTCTCACTACCAGCTGTATTCTAAAAATACACAGTCCGTTTTTTCATTTTTTTTTTTGGGGGGGGGGGCACTACATCTAATTGAACTCCCTTTACTAGAGTTATTAGCCAAGATCCTTCCTAGCTCTAACAGGGCTGGAAATTGACACTGGACCGCTGGCCCGAGGCCAGTGATTACAGCATCGGGCCAGTAAATATATGACTAGACAAGTCCAGCAGTCCTATGTTTTTGTTCAAATGTTGACTTTCAGTCTGATAAATCTCTTTTAGTTCTGTAGAGTATCAAACAGTTCTTACCTTTAATACAAAATGAGAAAAATCTTCTCTTAGTGCTCGTTCAAATTGTTAAAAGTTCAAATATTAGGCTGCGTAGGTTGTTTTTTCTCATTTCAAATTTGGTCTTGTGAGAAAAATTCTGGTCCAGTAAACATTTTGAGTAACAAGATCTTGTGATTTTTTTCCCCCAAATTCGAGCCATGTCTAACAAAATCCAACGTGATGCGGTAACTCAACCCCCAAACTGTTGGACTCAGATAATGGTGGTGTGCCTGATCCAGTGTAGAGCAAAATCAGTTTACAGGTGCAGTCCTCAGTCCAACAGAATCCAACAAAACATGCAGTTGGGTTTTGATGGGTCGGTGAGGGCTAGGGCTCATGTAACTTGTTGCTGTTTCTCTCAGCTTTCAGCAGCTCTATGCTACATTTATGTTTTTATTCAGATACAAACTACCCATGGCACTGCTGCTGAATGATGTGTGAATCAAATACACATCTACAGCGGTTTGTTGCATTGGTGACAAAACCGATCCAAGGACACCAAATTGACAATGTAACCATGTTTTTGAAAAAACTCTAGCTGCAAAACTTTACAGATGGAAAACTGACTACGGTCAAATTTGCAAATAACCTAACACTATTCACCGTATACAAAACATGTTAGCTTGTGAAATTACTATAAAAGTCACGGCATTTCTTGGTAAAAAAAAAAGACATGACTTATTTTGTGCTATCAGGCAAATTTTCAGCTTGTTTATATGCTATTGAAAGGTAATTCTAGTATCGAACAAGTTATTTTCACCAGGCACTTGTAACAAACACTCTGGACACACCTAAGCCTTGCAACGAGTCTTGGGACGGATTTTTTGTCCACACCAACAATAACATTAGTAAGTTACCCCCAAATTCTGCCAAAAGCTAAAGTTCAGAAATAAATCGAACGCTGTTATCAAAATTAACACCCCCAAAAAATGAAAATCCCAAACCAAAAAATAAAAAATAAAAATGAGGTTAGCAATGCGTATGATGAAACAAGCATCTAAGAAACGATATTGCAAAAAAACATTAACAAAGAGTTACACACAGCAGTGAAACACACACAGCAGTGGTACAGACTGACAACAGGACACAAGATGAAAAACAACGTATTATTTCAACAAGGTTTTCCTTGCGGGTGTCAAACAGGGAGATGTTTTATCTTGTTTTTTTAATTCTATCTTATTTTTTGTTTTGGGTTTTAGCCGGGCTGCATATATATAATAAAAAAACGAACACCAGCTGCAAGTTGAATGAGGTAGTTGTACCCACCATTGTGGTGACGACAGGTAGTGGGGAGATTGAACGTCCTGTTCTCTGTTTAATTTTTCCCGTATGAAACAGAGGAGGGGATAGAGATAAGAGGAATGAATGATGCAACAGTCTACAACAACCAGTCAAATTCCAACGTTTGAAGGTGTTGAGTGCTCTGTGCAGATCACCTACCCCAACCCCTTTCCCCAAGGGAATCAGCCTTTCTGTATGAGGCAAACAATGAATCCATGAACCATATTATTGCAAGAAAATCAGTTCTTCTACAGAAGAGTCTTAGACTAAGGATTCGTACTTCAAGCAAACTTAGATGCAAAGCTTTACTTAGCATGGCAAAATTGTTGCACCTGGGCTAGATGACTGCTTCTGCATTGCTGTTTTGGTCAAAAACCAAAGGTCAAAGCCAAATGTCAAAGACTGAAGGTAAAAGCCAAAGGTCAAAGCCAAAGGTCAAAGCCAAAGGTCAAAGCAAGAGACCAAAATCTGAGTCAAAGACTCTCAATATGGACATAGTCTTTGATATCACAAACATTGTAAGTTAAGCAGTGAATGGTTCAAGTGAGTTGCTTTCAACTTTTGCGAATGATTGTGGCAGTTTTCAGAGGTTTTTTGGGCGCACTTTGCATTCGTTTACACACTAAGTATGAGCCTTGCTTTAATGACCAGTAAACATAGTCTATGAGATACGCAAGATGGAAAATGAAAACTGAAGAAAAGATTTGCGTTTCAACCACTTCAAAGTAGAATTCTGAAATATGTTTCAGTTTAGTTAATGTTTTGGTCAGATTAGATGAAAGTGCATTGAAGGTGGCAAAGAAAAAGAAAACAACTTGTTTCTTTCAATTGTCCTCAGTGTCCACAAATCTAAACCTTCTAGTCAAACATGCATCTACATAAAGGTACATGAGAAGCTGATGTATCTAAAATTCTAGCTATGAGAAAGGTTATTCCTTCAAGAAGCAGACTATGGGCAAACTAATTTTGCATCAAATGTGCTGTCGTTTGTCATGCCGATTCTACTGCATTTAAGAGATGAAAAAGAAAATCTTTAGCAGAATAACGCAAATAGCTCATAGGGTTGGATTATTCTGATTTCAGCGGATCGTGGAATTCACCATTTTCTGTGGAATTAACTTTTGACCCCACCCAAACCCCATCCCTTTTAAATGGCAAAGATGAAGATCTATATGTCATGCACAGAGCACACAATTGATGTAAAGAAGCATTTGTACACCAATTGGTACAAAGGTTGGAATTCGATACAAAAACAAAGGAACATAAAAATCTGCTGGGATTAAAGTCATTTTAAAAACATATTTGGGGTAGAAATGAAAGTAATACCATGGTAATAAAGAAACAGAATGTATTAATTGACTGGTTTGTTTAACAAGAATTGCCTAATCGGGAGTTAAATAAACCAAATAAGAACAGACCAGACCTGTGAGATCTGTGATTAAAACATTTGCCATGACTGAACAGCATCTGGTCAAAATAGCAACAGCCTGAATTGAAAGGGTATGACCAATTAAGAATTCAAAGGGCATAGCATTGATGAGCATGGAGTACCTATGTACATAAGTTGAATTAATGTCTGTTACTTTGTAAAATATGGGGGGGGGAACTCTACAATAAGGGGGAAGGTAAAAATGGGGGTGTCACTCTAAGTTTTACAAAGACTGAAAAAGCAGGTACAAAACCAGAACAACCTAAAATGATAAAACAAATTTCAAAAGAAACAGAACTGAAAACAAAACCCAATACACTTTGCATACATGTACTCAAAATGTCTGGATTTTTTTTTTTGAATTATTGACTTACTTGTCTATTAAAATGTGTGACATGATATTGGATGAATGTTTACATTTTTATCAATACCACAAATAATTTTTAAAATCTAGAAATTACTGCGAAGGATTGTGAAAACACTGACTGGCAAAACAAATCTTGTCATGCAAAAGAGTTTGTTTGAAAATAAAGACCTCACGCCCCAAGGTTTTGTATAAAAGTTACTGTTTTTTATGGTACTTTAAAATCAAATCCATTTCAAGCTATTCCTGCACAAGATCCTGCTTTTTGTAAAGAACTGTAGAAATATAAAATTAAAAAATTAAAAAGCGAAAAGAAAAAGAACGTAAAACTGTTCAGTGCACTTGAACACACAGACAAATCAAATATCATTTTATGATGAAAACAAACAGAGGCGGTGCAATAAAACAAAACAAAAATTAACGCTTGGCAAACAAAATAAAGGCGCATGAAACAATGCCCCATCCCAACATCCAACTTTTTCTGTCAATGGGTGCACTCCCTCTGCGCCACAACTTAACTGCACCTACTGTGATGATGACTTGGACTAAACTATGCCTTCTATAGTGATGAAAATGGCTAGCTTCGGAAGGGGTTCAAACAAGTGTCTTTTTGGCTACAGCTACATGTACTGGCTACAGCCATTGGTTTCAGAGGCAAATGGTGAGGCATGGGCAGATGCAGTGATCTAGCCAAATCGACTGCCAAAGCTGTCAGGTCAGTCACAGCCTTTGCAAGTGTCGTCAGCTTCGACAAGGGAAGACTCTGGGGTCAAAAACATTGGATTCAGCCATAGGCCCTTTTCCAAACCATGGCTCTGGATTCAGCTCTGACATCGGCTCCTTCAGTAATCTTTAAAAATGTGGACATGTTCTGTAGGCGGACAGAACCTAGACAGAGCCCAAGCCCAAGCAAAGGTTTAAAAGAAAAGAACCATAGGCACAAACCACAACTGTAGCCATCCCAAGTGCTACATACACTTCAGAGTGCAAAGATACCACTTACAATGGATTGAAAATAAGGAAGTCTAACAAGTGGGATACTAAATATAACAATCTGTCTTTCAGTTGGGAGAATTGGTAAAAAAAAAGACTAAAAAAGGTGACTTCTCACAACTGATGAATACCATTTGTAAACAACAATAATCAAGTTACTAGTTGAAATCATGAAACACCTGATATGAAATTACCTCCTGACACCATACTGAGGGTTTTTGTTACCTTTTCTTGGTTTTTGGCATCCAGTTCCCTTTCTTTCCTCTCTAACTGGGCTTTCACTTCCTCACATACTGTGGAGAAAATCAAGAGTAGAAAATCTCAACAAATTAACAGAGGCACATCGAAGCTCGAAATTTACATTGTACCGAGAGCCCTAGGCCAGTGATATCAGCAATGGGCCAGTAAATTCAGGACTAAAATATAAGTCCGATCATCTTGTGTTATTCAGGTGAATAAAAATACATCACTGTGTAACTGTGTCTTTATTTAACAAAATTTTTAATGAGATAATAACTTTTTAATTCTTTTGAGTAACAAAGTATACTTTACTCATAAAACAATAAAGATCAACCATTTCTTAATAGTGAATGTTGAATTTGTCAAACTATGTCAGGTAGTTGTTCTACTTTCATTTTGTTTCCGATCTTGTAAAAGCAGTCTTAGTCCAGTTAAAATTCTGAGCTACACACCTGTTGTCTGGTGGATTTTACCCCCAAATTTGAGCCCTCCACATACAAACAGGTAGGATGGGGTGGGATGGAGATCAGAAATAAAGGAATGATGAACCGTTATAAACTATTAAGGCCAATTTTTTTTCTCATGAATTTGTTACTTTTCTTTCGGGGGTTCTCAAGTCAGACCAATATTGCACCAAAACTATTACCACTGCAATTTTTACGGCAGGTCGATAAAGGCTAGGAATTCCACATAAAGATCAACATTATGGTACAGTTGGACTTAATATTGTAATCACTCCAAAAGACTTGATCCTTTTGTTGCTTAAAGCTGTGTGGGGAGAGACTTATGTCACAGGGGTACTAGAACTACCAGAAAGTGGACTCATCTTGCCAATGTGCCGTTAAACAAGAACGACAATACATTTAGAGAATGTAAAGTTAGCAAGGACATTAAATATCCTCAGGGAGTCTGTAATATTGCTATCTCTCTCTTCTCCTGAAGACCATCAGAACATACTGATCAGAACGTCAAGTTCTTAAATCAAGTTTTTTGTTGTTGTTTTGGGGTGTTTTTTTTTCCAAAAATGAAAATGTTAAGGTACATTTAGCAGAGGACTTTTTGCTTCTTGAGGGCTTTAGTTGAATAAACTCTCTCTCCTGACACGTGTATTTTCTATACCCCTGCTTTGATTTGTTACTCACATTTCTCCATCTCTTCAGCCTTCTGTTGCCTGATGACATCTTGGTTGATGACCTTCTCGATCACATCCTTGAAGTTGATGTCAAAAGGCGCTACGTCCGGATCACCACCATCTTCATACTGAAGGACGATTTGTTGGACTAGCCGGTCTACCAGCGACCAGTGGTGTATGCTACTTCCTTTATCTGATCGGTCAAAACGGATAAATTCCTTTAAAAACGGGAAAGGTTTTGACCAGTGATATTGACCCAATTCACAGGTTCGCACCCACGATAAATCTTGGTTGTGCCATTTTGCGAGTCGGATGCTAATTCCCAGTGCGCTATTGAGCAATGTGCCTTTTAGGGGACATGCACATGTGAGGCATTCACCATAATAAGAAAAGATTTTAAAATTGGAAACGTTTTAAACAGTTGTGTTTGCTGCATTATTTCACTCTCTGTCAAACTGTATCATCAAGTCCTTAAAAAAATTGGGAAAGGTTCAGACCAGCGATGTTTATTACTTTATTTATCTGATTGTTCAAAAGTGTAAAACTTCTATAAGCAGGGCCAGTACTTCGACCAGTGTGGTATGTTTGCTACTTTTTAACTTAATTTTTTAACATACAAAAACATCAACAAACTATGTGTGACCGCATATCTTGTTAAACATTTTGAAATTATGTCACCTGGTTTTTTCCCTTCTTTTTCTTCTTTTACTAAAGGGACGGGGGTCGCATATGGAGAAAATGTAGTTCTTATGCCGACTTATTGTTAATTGGTGCTTCCATTTGGCACTTATAATCAACAACCTCAACCCCTCTGATGACCTTTCAAGAAAATGACCCGGTAACAAAGCGGGTTTACAGGAAAATACAATTTTGATGCTGAGGATTAGAAGTCTGGAGGGTTCGAAAAAGAAAATATGGCGGAAATTAGAACAAGGTTACCAACAGGGTGTCAGGAAATTCATTATAATCGTCATATGTGATCTAACCGGTGGGCTATAAACAGAATGACAAAGGGTGGAGGTTTGACTTGGAGAGTCGGTGTAATAATTTTGTCCCCATAAGAAAGAAAACTCAATCACAAACAAACATAAAAATACTTTAAAAAGATGATTCGAGTGTCAGTTATGAAGTATGGTCTGTGTGTCTATCCATTGAAACAAGAGACTTTAAGAAAAAGGGATCCGGGTGTTTTGACAGAGCAAGGACGCCCTTACTTTGCTTTGGTGTACAAACCAATGGGGACATCACAAAACAAAAATAACAAGTATAAATAGTGGGAGAACCAAGAGGAGTTTACCAGGTCGAATATGTGTTTGGGAATCTGTGTATCTCAGTAGTAACAACCTGGAGTTAACACTTCAGATCAAAAAACAAGTTTAAAAAAAAACAAACATTTTTACAGAAAATTTTCCAAACTCAATCTCTATAATCTGGATACTAATTACTCCAGGTGTTTCTAAAAAAAAATCACATATTTTTAAAGATGTGCCTGAAGGGTTGGGTAGAAGAAAGACAAAACCAAAGTTGAAACATTTGGGTGATCTTGATATTCCTGCACATGTCGTTTTTAAAGGTCAGAAACCATGTAACCAGCTGAGTCACTTCCCACTCAGACGCAGCAGAAACCCGGCCATGAGTTAGATACGTACTTGGTAAGAGTAGAAAATGTTGTAGGAGAGACAGGAAGTGGGGGTAGGCCTGAGTGTGGGCAATCTTCTTCTTGATGACGTCAAACATACTATTTGCACTTCTGACATCCACATGAACCTGGGGAGATAAAAACAATCAAATTTCTTATTTTTGAAGGACTTGGCCATTAAGATCTCTCGGGAATATGGGTATACAGATGAAATTTAGAAGATTGAAGACAGGGTGAGACAAACAATTTAATCTTTACCGAGAAAAGCATTTAAACTTAGGAGATGAGAGTGGGTAATGACCACATGATGCCTCTAGAATAATTAACTTTCTATGGTGATTTGTATTTGGCACTCAGAAAACCAGACAAAAAATTGTGGCTCTTTTTTATACACAAAATCTTGAGGTTCCATAATGGAGTAATCCGTAGAATTTATCTAACTCCTCTGTTAGAAGATATCATTTGTGTATTCTTTTCCTTATTTTAATCTGACTGATTGAGAGACATCCTTACCATGTCAAACCTCTTAGCTAACTCTCGTTCGTCTTCGTTCCTTACTAATTCGAAGAAATCTAAATGCCTGTCGAGAAATAAAGAAAGATAGGGGCGAGAATACAACACGAAAACATTACAACTTGTTTCCAACAGTTTGATAATTGACTGACTCATTTTTTCATTTGTTTTAGTCTTCCAGGGAGTCTAAAGAAAGATGGAACTGGGTTAAGAATACACACACACACAAATCATTCTGCAGGTAATTTTTGCAGAAATGCAACATGGATTTTTTGGAAAAGAGCACTGATAATGTGTGTCATGGGTTTTTAATTTTCTCAAAAACAGTCAATGTAAATACCCAATAAATCTTTACAGATTTCTTTGCCATCTGGATATGATTAAAAGAACAGATACATTTTTTGATATTTCATTGAACGTGTTTATCTTTAAAACCTTCAATGTAATTGGCATAATGAAAAACAAATGTTGCAAGTTCACTGAAGCAGCATTGTGTGACATTTAAACAGAAATATCAAGTACTAAACCGAGTGACGTCACTTACCTATCTACGGTAGCGTTTTCCAGACTGCGCAGTTTGTCTATCACAGGTTGAATACCAAGCATTAAGAACTCATACCGCAGATGAATTCTGAACTCCAAGTTGTCCTTTGAAAATGACAATATTTTAGTTTTTATAGACAAGTAAGGTATTTAACAAGTACATGAGTGCACTAAAGTGTTATATTGCAGGTTTATTTTATGGCACGTCTTGCCTAACGGTGGATAAAACTAGGGACTAGTGGTATAACTAGACATTTTTTATTTGGAGGGGAAGGGGCAAAGAAATAACTGGGGGGGGGGCTTTGTATGTTACTAATTAACTGTGTACAAGTTGATGTACTACACCATACATTTTATGCAATACAGAGCTGATGGTGGGTTTGAACTTGTAAGGGGGGCTGGACATGCTAAGGAGGAGGGGGCAAAGGTTCTGAGTAAGAGATCTCAAGGTGGTCGAGGTGTGCTTTGACAGTAAAACAACATTACTGCTTAGCAAAATCTAGCAGGGACCAGCCAGTCCAAAGCAATATTAATTACATATCACTTGAATGGTATTCTGTTTTTGCTAAGCATGATATTTCTAAGCTTTGTTTAGTTAATTTTTTCTCCTTACCTCTCCTGCTCCATACTTGATGACAGCGTTGATGAAGGACAATATGGCCGTCTTGAGATTGACCTCTTCTCGGTAGTGACCTGTGCTACGATCCAGGTCATTTACTAACCTCTGTCAACAATACAAACAAGTTTTTTATTGTAACCATAAGAATGTCAAACACAAAAAATGGAGTTATTATGTCTCTTTCCTTCTTTATTATTCTCTCTTTTTGTATTATGATTTTCCTGTACTTTTTTTCTTTTATCGGAAGACAGATATGAGGAACTTGATGGTGAATCTTTTTGATTCAGCAGAACCTGATGAACAATAGACCTTCCCATAAAGTATGTCACTTGCACATTGCATGTGCGCACTCAAAGAGCTGGCTGGCACAATGACGGAACATAGCGCCTTTTTATATGGGGCTGATGGTGGAGTGATGTATACGTGTTTGTGCGTCTGCCTTGTACACATCTCTGTGACGTTTGCCAACCGACAGTGCCTCCACACAAGCGTGAATGTAATTAGCATATTTCACGGGAAAGGCTAATTGAGTTTTTACTGTTTTATTTTTAGGTTTACTACTACACTGCTAGACAAGATATCACAACATGAAATTGCTGCCGAGTGATAAACACCCTGCTTACCAACACTGACTGAATTCATGTCCAGACTGAGAGTCTTTGGCTAAGGTCAAGGCTATGACTATTGGCGGCCATTGCAATGTTGAAAAATAAGCAGACTTGGTAATTTAGTGACAGCTGTAGTCAAAGCCATCCTTAAGCCATCAGACGCAGCCTTCATGTTAGTTAAAACAATACCTTACCTGGAACCTTGTTCTCTCCGATGCGTGCTGCTGATAATGGCACATAGCATCCAGAACCTTCCTGTGACCTCCGGGTACCAGACATACCCCACCAAGGATCTCCAGGACCGAGATCTTGGTCTTGATATTCTCACAGCTCATACTCTGTGTGATGATGTTGATGGCCGTGGGGTGGGCCAACACATTGGCTCTGCCATGCTACGGGGAAGAGAACAATTTCTCCGTTAAAATTTGTGATCAAAGCTAACTCTTCCCATTGTCAACTCATCATCTTTTTTTTACCAAAGTAAAAAATACTACTGAAAAAACTGCTAAGCAAAATCTAGCAAGGACCAGCCAAAAGCGGAGTAAACTACATATTATTTGGATGGTATCCTGTTTATGCTTAGCAAAGTCCTTTTAAGCTTAGCACTAGTGCACTGAAGCTTTAAATATGTCATCAAAGGAAACATAACAGCCTTTCTGAAAAAAAATTTTAAGATTGTAAAAACATGTAGCTTTGCTGAATGTTTTAATATATTTTCAATTTTGTTACTTAAAAAAAAAGCGACTTCAACTGTTTTAATTTGTATTCAGGAAAGAGCAACAAACTATCACCTTTAAGTAAAAGCGCGATAAAAAAAAAACCCTTGAATATTTTATGGCTTACTCATAAGATTGATTGAGCCTCAACACGAGCCAAGAATATCATGAATCTAATATTAGCACACAAATGCCTAAGCGTCCACCATTTCACACTATGAAAACACGCCACTGTTTACCCCTTCGCCAGACAGTGACCAATTTCAACTTGAATCATTCACATGGCTACAGGCCAAACATACAAATCCATTAAATAATTGCCCCCATTTGAGTTAATTATCACAACTAATGAATCATTTCTTTAGCTTATTGGAGGACTTATTAAATTTGTCCAGCAAAAACGTTTGGCCGAGTCTATTGTTCTTCGGAAAACATTCATGTAATCTATGACTCATTTCATCACATCGACTGTTAAAAGGTAGTCATGGACCTGTCTTGGACAGCTTAATTACCACACTCACACCTCGCTGAATAATTTGTGAGTTTTTATGATACAGCCAAAGACTGATAAGTGTTTAGGATTGTTTGAGACTCAAAACAATTTTGAGCTATTGCTGGACTCGGATGCATTTATGAATTCATCCTAGTTTGCTTCATTACAGTGAACAGCATTCACTGAATTAGTCATGAATGCAAGCATTCAATGACCAAGGCATTGAAGACATTTTACAGTAATATGCTATTGCTTTAATCAGTCGTTATAATTGACTTGTCATGGGTTCATTTCTAACTGCATGCTGGATTGAAAGGAATGGTATTCAATGAATTATTCAGAAATCCTTTGCATACCCAGGGCTTATAATATGGATGGGACTCCTTCTGTTTGGTTACAATAATTGTGTCTACCAGCCTCGGCCAAAATAATGTTAATATTCATGAGTCCATATCAAAATATCCCAACACAAGGCCAGATATACTTTATGAATTATTCTTAAGGCTTTTGCATACTGATTGATATGAACGTCAATGTGGTCTTTCTGTTTGGTAAGATTCACTGTTTCCAGCCTCCTTCCACCTTCCCCCATAACAAATTTAATATTCATGACTCTACCTCAAACTATCCTATCACAGGGCATGATATACTTACTGAATTATTCATAAGGGCCTTGATGCAGCCAATGACTGACGTGTGAATTGGACTTTCTGTCATGAAAAAGTCCATAGTCTCCAGGAACTCCAGCAGCGTGGAGAGCCCGTCCAGCTCAATGAACCGCATCACAAACCTGAATTGAGGCAAATGAAGAAGAACAAAACTTGTAACTTTTAGGATTTTTAATTTTTTGTTGAGTGTTCAATCTTACAATGGTATTGATGTTCTTCTTTCAATTTATTTAGCTTCGATGGAACAAAACAAAGGTATTGAATCATTGAAAATTGAAA
>CM021526.1:21965093-21978588 GCA_010994315.2 Pisaster ochraceus | reverse complement strand
GTGGGTGGGGCAAGTAGGTGTCTCAATTCATCAACAGGAGGATTCAGTTTAGATTTGCCTTCAGGGAGCGGCCTTCAAGAAAGTTGTCTTGAATAAATGCCAGGTGTCTAAAAATATCAAGACCATGATTAGTAGACCTGCATGTGTAACTTCCTAGTCTTGGTACAAGACGTTCTTAGGTGAATGCTCGAAACGACAAATCCATACTTGTTGGTGATGGAATAGGTCAGGTTTTCGTAACAGCAGCAGATAACGTTCAGTGGTTCAACTTCTTGTACATGCATCCAAACACTGTAGTGTGTAGATAAGACTACCGGTAAGACAAATCACGATAGTGGAGTGACTATTTTCAGGGACAACATCTTGCACCAAACTTCCTCATAAATGTTCAAAGAGTTCATGGTGGTTGTGTGCAAACATTTTTTACAAACTTGGGGAAAACACAAGTAAAAAGGTACAGAAGGATCAATTAGGTGAGGCGATGACAAAAAGTCACACACTGTATTGTTGTACATGTACATGTATGTACTTGACATGTACAAGCATCATAATGTAGGCTCTACATGTACACACAATTTACATTTTTTTCAGTGTACAGTTAATGTCTATAATACATGTACATGGATCCACACAGTGAGTGTGGCATAAGGGTATGCTGAAAGTTTGGGGCATATAGCAATTTGGGACAAAATGCAACAAAACCATTCCGTGCAGCCAGCGTGCCTTGATCAGGTGATTAACTGCCCCAAACCCCCACCTCTCCAGCAAAAGGCACAACACTACTGCATAGTAACATAGCTGAGAGATGAAAAAACTCTATATTCAAGGCAATGTAGCTAGTGCTACAGTTACATGTACTACAAGTACATCTACTGCTTCATTCAGTATCATATCTGCTGTACAGTGTAGACACCAAACATGATTATAGTGCTCTGGTATAGTACTGTATACCTACATGTACGTATGTAGTTCACTCTGTACCTCAACTCAAGATTGTTGCAAGACACCATACAGACAAAAATGGCACACACTGCATAGAGATAGAGCTCCCTTATTCCACTTACGACAGAAAAGGTTAAGGGTCCCATCACTGATGAATCCAAGCATGGGGCCAGACTCCATCAGCCCCGGGGTATGCGGTGAGGTAAGATGACATCACTGACCCACTTCACAAGTCATAATGGAGGTATTGTTTAGACAAGACCCAAGAATGTCAATCTCTCACCTACTTGTTGGCATTAGGTCTCCCATGAGGGCCCCCCCCCCCACCTCCCCAATTTTACTTTCCGATATCTTGACCAAGAACAAATTAAAAGCTTCCTCTTTGGAAAGAAGACCCATGTTTACTTGCTTGATGTTCATGCACTGTTCACTCCCAGCTCCTCTGATTCACTGAAGACAATTCTGTCGTATCGAAATTACTGCATACTACAATTCATAAAGAGCTCCACCATAAATGAGATCAGGCTGGCAAAATAGACCTTTACTTGCTTTTGACCCCTGTGTAATAACCCAGTGCAGATTGTAACAACTAACAAGTTCCTCACACCGTGAATTGGGTTTCCAGCTCCTCCCCCGATTACACTGGTTTTTTATCCCAAATCAAAGAACTGATCATTTCCTCACCTTCTTCCCTTCACAGGTTTCTTTTAAACTTCTGAGGATCCATTGATCTCATACACCAGAGATCATAATGATAATATATCAAATAAGAACTCACCCGTGTGTAATGATCATGAAACCATTTCACCATATAAATCCCATCACCTTATCCACGACGATGGAATCAGCGGTCAACAACCTTGTTGCTCCACGAGGAGAGACAGTTCTTGAACTTCAGACCCTTTCTCTAAGTTCAGACCAGGTAATAAACTAAATATGACCACTGATCAGATAAATATAAACCCAACAACTCCATAGACACCACAGTGTAAACATCCATTGCTAAGAATGTCAAGTTCGCAAAATTCACTCAAACACTCAGATGTTCAGACCCCACAGATGTGTTATATATTAGAGGTCAAAGTCATTCACCTACTGCTTCAACAGTACACCTACTGTGGTTCTGTACTGCAATGTGTACCATGGAAACTGGATGGCGCTGCCATAATATGAGGTTTTTAGTGGCAATGCCAAGGTCTGTTTGCAGCCCCATAAAAACAAAATCACAGGCAGCAAAACGAGTTATCACTCCATTAAAGCTGTAGTTCCTTGACACAGAAGTACAACCTTGAAGGGAAGATACACGTAGTACAACTGTGATAATGAAATCATAATGATTAAAACAAGTTAACCAATAATAATATGCTTTCAAAATTTGAAAAAAAGTAACACCTAGTGCTGCTTAATAATGTGCTTGCACAATTACATCACACGGAGAACTTTTTGCATATGTGCGCTTTGTTGCCACTAGCATTTGAGAAAGACTCTGTTTGGGTTGAAATGGGAGAGACCTTTGACTATTTCCAATGCTACTACATTGTACATATACAGGTCAATCTGGTGTTTAGTAGTACCAGCAGTCTGCAACCTCAACGGCAGTAGACAAACATCCCGCCAATTCTTATTCAAACTCGGTAGTCTCCCTATTCCCAATCTACTACGCAGTAAAGTACAACATCATGACAACTTCTAACAAGCACAATCTATACTCAGCAAAGAAGAATAGCACATGGTGATATTGCAAACTGAACAAAATATATCAATATTCCACCATGCAATGCCTCACAGATTGCATTAGCTATGTCTTTTTTTCAAGATAATTTCCAAACAATGCATTCATGTACTTTGTTTTTCTTTATAAACACGCACCTACCTGTTGGAAGTCTCGGACTTAAACAAAAACAAATATTCCCTATCTGGTGTCCACCTCCACGATGTAAACAAACTTTCCAAACTAAACTACTGACAATCTGAGCTGCTCGTTGCCTCAATTAGTCTCTTTAATCAATACTTTGAAGCATCGCATTGACATGCATCATCAACCAAGTACACATAATTACACTGGTAATATTGATCCCCATATTTTTTTTACACAGTGGGAACTTATTTTCACTGAGGTTCCCCCTAAGAACAACTGAATAGACCCAGTGTGCCAGGGTATATCAGAATCCACACACAACAGGACAATGGGAAGGGGATTATAGCATTCTTGATGGAATTACGCTATCTGCTTATTGTGCAGTCTGATTGTGATGAAGACTTTACAGAATAAATCATGAAGCAGCATTGTATACTCTCTACAAGTCTTGTAGTCTCTCTAAAAGACAATTATTATTCATAGGGCAGTTTGATAATTCATAACTTGGAATAAACACAACTTTACAGCAGATTTCTTATCCCACAAGGAATGTAATGCTATTCTATTTCAAATGGAAAAACCTCTTAAATAATGTCCTACATGATGATGATGTATGTTTTTTTGAAGGAAAATGTCTACCCTCCTCACACGAAAACAATTCTTGTACTTCAGGAATCGCAGTATTTTTGACTGCGTGGGGCATGTGTGAATCAAATTTATGTGGTGCAGATCAAGTAAAATGAACTGGTCTTTTCATTGTTGCCATTTTTAATATTCTTTTTTTTTTGGCAAGTCATAAGAGTAAACAATACGCAGTCAAAATAAGATAAAACTGTTAGGAAATTAGCCTTTAAAATGGCCCTCATTTGGTCAAAAATACCATCAACTGAGATCTTACATTACTCCACCAAACTCCCAAACCAAACTCTTTGCAGAGAATAGAGCTTCACTTCGGAGGTTTACTCCTCATCCGAGTAAAAGGGATCCAAATCCTGTGCAGTGCACATATCATTGTGGTGGGATGGGGGCAGTCATTCTTGTAACTGTGTACTCATTATCTACCCGGGATGACTCCACTCATGGATCACTTGTAAGGTCAATCGAGGGATTAACTACCCATTTCCTACAAGTTTAACCCAACATTTTGTATCATTGTTGGCATTTTCAACCTGTGAGGTAATGCTTCAGTAAGCCCACCCCCACTCCAACAAGAAAGTGTACAGTATGGTTTTGTTAAAAGGTAAATACAGCTGAGTCTTTATTTTGGTGATACTAATTGCCAGAGAACCAATAAGCTAGCTCACCAGAATGAGGTTACTAGACAAAATACCACATCATATGTACTATTTGTGACTGTATCCTAATAAATTTCAGACAACTTTGGTGAAAGTATTTGTGAGTGAAAGTGGAGTTGTCCATAAATCCAACTAATTCATTCATAAAAACTTCTGAATAACTGAAAAACTAACAAACACAAACACAAACACATCATGTATCACACAAGTACCTGCAGTTCATTCCATCCCAATTAATGAGGTCAACTCAACAGTTTACTGACATTGAGGTCCTGGCTATAGGATTAATATACGAGGTTTCTTGAGGACATTTTACACAAGGACTATCAAACCAAGCCCAGACAAGCATTCTTCTTTCAGGATGTACCAACTTAAACACAAAGCCTCCGGTTAATGACCAATTTCCTTCAATTATTACAGGTACCTGAAGGTTATTGTTAAAAGTTTCCTGTCATTTTAATGCATTGTGTTATTGAGTCAAGTACATGCATGCAAGTCTGTGATCATAACAATATCTGAGACCAAGTTCAAGAAGATTGTGAACATTAGTGAAAACTGTACAATTACTCATTGTAGAGAATGGGTTGTTACAATTCAAAGAGTTAAAATCGGAAAATTTGATTAACATTAAAGTACTGCAAAATCCCATAAATAGGCGTAAACATGTCACAATATATTTTTTCCACTGGAGCTACATGTACAAGTTCTTTACATTTGGATGATTTTCCCCTTGAGAATTTCCAACTCAAGCCTAACACCAGAGAGGTGCCACGCAATAGTGGCATATGACTCTCTTCATGCCTTCCTGAACATGTCGCAAACACAAATTTCATTCAATATGTATTTCTGTAAATATTAATTTTGGGTCGAGCAAAGAAAAACTTACCAGAGCAGGATTTGAACCTGCGACCTCCTTTGCAAATATTGTGTAAAACACTTTGATGAAAGCAAACAGCACTATTTCCATTCCCCTAGGATAGGTCCACAGTCTAAATTTTAAAAAGTTTTTGATGAAAGCACTATTGCCCTTCCTCTAGGATAGGTCCATAATCTAAATTTTAAGATTATTTTGATGAAAGCAATATTGCCCTTCCTCTAGGATACATGTAGGTCCATAATCTAAATGTTGATGACAGCAAATAATACTATTGCCCTTCCTCTAGAATAGGTCCATCAGTCTAAATTTTAAGAGCAGTGTGATATGAAAGCAAAGAATACTATTGCCCTTCCTGCTGCAGTAAAGACAGATCTACAGTCTAAATTTGATGCCAGATCTTTCACCTGTTTTAAAACAGAAAAACTACATACCTATTGGTAACCACTCATTTACAAACCTACAGTGTATCTATCACATGTACAAACTAGCAGGAATATCTTCCATTTGACCCAGAGCATATTTTACACTTGCGCCCAAGACTGAATTATCCCTGATCATGTTATTCACACCTCCTTTCATCAAGACAACCCTTTGCAGACATATTCTGCATGCCACTAATAACTCAGTCCCTTGCTCTCTGTAGAGTCCCCGTTATTTTTCACTTGGAGAACAGGTGGTGACAATGATATTCTATCCCAATGTTTCAATGACTGATATTTCCCAGGCAATCTTTTGGAAATTGTTGGAGTAACTCAACCCCCTTCCTATAAGTATGTATTGTAACCTATTCACTGAGCTCCATCTATTGCTTCTGGATTGTTGTGCATAATGTAAACAACTCTCCACAAGGAACCAAAATCTTAACCACACATGAAAATCCACCTACCAATGTAATTTGCCGCATGGTTTTGGTGAACTCGCCTCAAGTTCTGGCTGCCTAGATGTCAGAGTGTGGATTCAAATCCTATTCATACCAAGCGTGGTGCTTGTATCCTTAGCCAAAATATTCTTCCATACTTTGCTTCTCTTCACCCAAGTGCAAATGGGTTTATGTTTAAATGGTTGAGATGGTAAGTGTTTGACTATAATGTCTAAGCCCAAGGAAACAGCTTGCTTGAGGTTGTGTATGCCCTCCAGGGAGACGAGAACAATTTAGGAAAGGTTTAGGAATGCCCGATAAACAGGAATATCAATATTATTAAAGCCCATCAGCAGGGACTTGACAATGACATCTCCACTTCAATATGTTCCTTTTGATTTTTGACTAGACTCTCTGAAACAAACAAAAATGATCTTAACACATTCTGACACAACACAAGTTGACTTTCATCACTTCACTGAAACAGTTTACATACAATGTAGGTAATCAACCTCAACCAAAAATACAGAGCAACAAAACAAAATCACACCATACCCGAATTCCAACGTCAACAGTCCATGAAAAATTCACAAACAAAAACATTTCAGAAATGCCTCGCTTGGCCTTCCCTCCTAATTTACCTGAGTTCAATAACTTTCCATTCCGACACAAAAAACATCTCGTCTTTCAGCTATTCAAATTCCACATTACCCAACATCACAAGTGCTTTTGTGTTAATAATACAACCTCAGTCTTTCTCCCCAAACCCAAGGCCTCAAAAACAATGTTACCAACCAAAAACACCTGGAGGGAATCCAAGTATACTGTGGCCTTTATTTATAATGTCTACACTGCTGTTTTGCACCCCTGTGTGATCACAATTTAATTCTTCTGTCTGTCTAGACCAACACACCCTGTAGCCTCAAACAATGCAATCTCCATGAGCCAGCTCTCTACTTCAGGGCTCCCAATTCACTCTATCAGAACACATTTGAGGATGCCTTGTTAGGTAAAATCAAGGTTGTGTGCTAAAAAGAATCTACTTCGTTGCCAAGCTTCCATAGCTGGATGCAAGTTTTCAGTGTTGGTAAATAATTGAAGTTAAATGCTACCCCGCTATGACCGTCCTGATTCCAAATTAACCTGATGCATACTGCAGCTGAGGCCATCGCAAATAATCAAAGGACACCAAATGGAAGGTGTAACTCAGTATTCACACTTGCCCTCAATTTAATTGCCAACTTGCTCAAATCATTAGGTAAGTACTTAGAATGTTCCCAAGTTCTCAGAGCATTTTGTGTCATTATAATGAAGGTCTGACATTATCAGTTTCACTTGATCAAAGTTGATGGCTTTCTTCAGATAAAGAAATGGGGTTAAAAGTGCTCTGATGTAGTTCTCTAGTAATATAATGAATAAAATTAACAACCAGTGTAGCGGTACATGTACTTACAATTCAAGCAAATGCAGAGGATTGGAGGACACAAATGGTCAAGTAGTTTAAGAGTACAACACCACTCACTGTGACTTGTTGGCCGAATTCAAAAGTTACTCCAAAGTATAATCCATGCCCTTGTATAAAGTGTTGCTGTCCGTACCACTTTCCACACATTGATGGATGCTTACAAAGTAACGGGGGACGACACAACAATGCTACTGTGTGAAACTATAGAGCTTGGTGAACGTGAACTTATCCAATACAGAATGCGCAAGTGTCCCATCAAACACCCCTACATCCATCATGTAGCCTAATACTCAATATGCAGCCTTGAAATACTACAGAAAGAAAACGCTTCAAAAGATTTGGTTCCACAATGCGTCCTCATTATGTGAGAAGGGGGGGGGGGTGAATGAAAAGCGATTCAGTGATTGACAATGGGGTTAAGCGTAAAGGTAATGCACTGCAGGAAAGCACAGTAGGGGAGACTGAGTATGTATGTGTTGGACACCATTTAGGTTTGTGTTCAACATCATACCCCTAGCTGTTGACTTATAACACAAAATGAAGTCATGCATAACGAAAGAGGGGTACTGTATTCTACTTCACCTCCTGGTGCATCATGTACATGTATACATGGCACGAATAACAACTTTGGAGTTCCATGTACCCCTGTCGAGGCCTCTGCGTTCTTATTTATATGTATAGTTCATTGTGTTAGATCATGGTTAGACTATGGAGGTGGGAAATCTGAACAACTGTGGCATGGGCCAATATGCTTAGCCTGACACAAAAATATGGGGGTACAGCGGCCATGGAAAAACAACTGGTACTAGGACTAGGAGAGAATAACCAAGGATGCATGAACAATGCACTCATGGAAAACTACTGTAGGTAAACAAGATCCAGATACCTGCTGATTGGTTCAAGGTAGAGCGGGACATGGCATGAATATTCAGAGAATAGTATCCTTGCCTCGTGAATATTCAGACATCACATTGCTGTGAATGCATCCACACTGTACAATATCGGAGAATGAAGAGTGCTCTTGCACTTGATAACAATCAACAGAAATATGTTTTATTGAAGGCAACAAATTCTGATCAAGCTCCTTTTAACTGTGTTTTACATTCAATGAGTTATTGTCACAACATTGCTTTCAAATCCCCAAGTATATTGGAATGTTGTTATAAACAATGCGGAACCTACTAATAAATCCATGTCCTGCCATCATGAAAACCTTCTTTGTTCCATTCTCTATAAATTTTTTTCCTTAAATTACAATTCTAATGCGTATCTATATTAATGTAGTTGTAAACAGTGCTAGTCATCAACCACAGTGAAAGGTCTGGTCCTTCCTTTATGTCCCAACAGTAACACAATAATGGAACTCGTGAGGATTTCTACCTCCTGTCAAAATTCAGTTTGCAAAAACACTGTGTGATGACATCTACTTGCTGTACTGAAGTGTGAGGTATATTGGTCTCAATGGTTCAACTAGCCTGCTCTAGTCATCGTCAGGAGGTTTTTCCAATCTTCTCCAAAGCAGCAGATAATTAGTAGGACAAGTTCTTATTGAACTAGGTGATCTACAAGTTCTTATTGAACTAGGTGATCTCCAAATTCACAATCTACTAAATTACTATTTTCTGTATGATATTACCATATTGTGTTACTGAAAAACCAAGGAGTAAATATATACATTTTATATATATATATGAGATATCACCTAACATCACAAGGCTGGACGGCCACTTCAAGGTGAGGGCAACACTTACAAGACTTAACTGATTCAGGCTGTTGACCCAAATCAACTGTCACCAGGGGCACATTATCACCTGCTGCTGGGGCTGAAACAGGGTTACCCCTTTCACAGTCTCGAAGGATGTACATGTAGGCATGGGTATCATCCACTAGGAGACTGGCTGGTAGAGCAGAATGCACTACCTTCCCAACTTTTTACAAAGCAATTATGGTTAAGTGCCTTGCACAAGGGCACAAATGTAATGACCGGGATTCGAACCCATACTCTGCTGGCTGACAACACTGCAGGGTTGGCAGTACAAGCTAGCGAATTGCATGCCAATACGCCCAAATTTCGGCCAAACATAAAACAATTTTGGGCCAAAATGCCCCACAGTTCTGGAAAAAAAACCTAGGGAGAACCTACACCAGAGCTTGGGTCCAGTGGATCGATACTCTGCCAATGCAATACCTCAAATCACACCATGCCAAAATGTTTTTCATTAAACTCTGTGGGCAGATACAACTGACAACAATCAAAAGTGGTAACTCACAGCAGTTTTTTTTTATTAGCCATACAAAGATTTGTGAGTCATTTCATTTAGTTTTAATGGCTGCTGAAAATGGTGAAAGATGAAGCTAAAAGCTGTTCGTTGTCTTTCTTTTTATCAGAATGCACATCACTCAGCATCCAGCCAGCAGATGTGAACCATTAAATGTTCAATGGAATACAAAAACGGTTGGGGGAGGGGAGTAAAATTGCATGAGACTGATTTATGAAACATGCAGTAGGGGCAGAATGGAGACCCAGATGAATCATGTCACATCATATATCTTTCACTCAAATCTGGGTCAGTCGGACATGAATCAAAATGTTCCATGAGTGCAGGTGCTGTCCCCGAGAGGGGTACTTTTTTCCTTAATGTCCAAACATTTTGTATAAATCGGCTGGAGAAGCTGAAATTCTCCGTTGAATGCCCTTGATGGTTTCTGGATTCTCATTATGGTAGGATTAACCCTCTCTGAGAGGGACAACATGTACGTCGCTTGAACCTGTATGTTCAAGATGTCTATAAATGGACTTGCCTAATGGTTGAGTACATTTTAATCACCATCAAAAATGTTTTCAAACTTCAGGCTAAAATTGAGATTAATTTCACAGATGGGTAAGAACTTGGCTGCCAATAACAAACAATACTCCAGCACCACAATTTTTATTACAAAATCTGTCAGTGTTTTATCAGACTTTTTCCCAAAGCTAACCCTAAGTCCACGCCAAACCATCAAAATTCAAATGCATGTTTTGTTTGATTCTGTTGGACTGATGACATCACTAATAGACTGATCATGCTTTTTAAAAACATGGGGATCAGACACTTTACATTTTGTAACTCCTCAATCAGAGTCCAACAGTTTGAGTGTTGCATTAGGGTGTTGGATTTTGTTTGAGTGAGGAAGTACACCTAATAAATATTCATGGGGAGGTAGAGTTGCTGTCAACTCAATCACTGCACCTTATCTGAACAACTCGTTCATAAAATTTCAGGACTAGCTGAATAAATAATGCTTGCTCCAAATCTCCATTTCATTAGAGAGCTTTTGAACCACAAACCACAAGTAGGTCAAATACAAGAAGACAATGCAATTAATTATACTAAAAAGCAACAAGGTAGCTCCTTCAAAACTCAAATGTTCATCTTTTGTAAATGTTGATCAGAGAGGCTTTATCAGAAACTCTGACATCTCATTCTGAGTCTTTGTTTCTAATTGCAGTTTTCCTGTCTTGACTTCTTGTCATTCAAGTTTCACAGAGGGATGTGACGGTGGGGTCACAAGCTTCCATAACGACAAAAATAACACCTTCCCAAATCCCAAACTTAGCCCCCCAAGGAAATGAAGACTGCCTACGCACTCATGACATGACATTTTCACAATTTTGCCTTTCAAATGTCAATCAAAGTCTTGAAGTTCTACACCTACTTGTTTTCACCCATTTTTAATAATATCTTGTTCTTTGTTTTGCTTTAATGCGAGTCAAATGTTCATACGATATGTGCTTCACGTAAAAATGAACTCAGAGCAAACTATGCAATTAGTGGTAAAAGGACAAATAATTCTATGTAGGACTATCATTTGACAAACTCAATATCTGTACTTTTTTCTTGAGGGGGGGGGGGTGCTGGAAGTGAATAAGATGTTATATTTGCATCAGGATAAAGAATATAATTTGTGTTGTACCAATGTGTGTTAAGCTTTGTATACTCAGTACTTTCCTGAGTCCCGTGAATAAATCCACAGACATAAATGAACCAGTAACCTTTGCCATTCTAGAGCGGATATCTGAAGGAAAATAATATGCAATCTCCTTTTTATCAGCAGAGATTGAGATTGTATTACATTATAATTAATGCCACTGTTTATGTACATGTACAATGTAGTATGCATATGCATTTCTTTCCCTGATGCAAATAATGCACAACTGCATCTTGCAGAATGGACTTTGATCTGCTGTGTTCTTGAATATCAAATTTTCACTGAAAGCTGGGAAAACTCTGAATATCCGGTGTTCAAGTAATTGGAAAACATGCTTAGCAATACACCATTATCATGCAACCACTGTCTTGGTCATGTTCCTTGTATCGAACACCAGTAATGAATGTTAATATTCATTGTACAAAAAGGAACCAGACTATTTCTCCTTCCAGCCTCGATTTGGTTACATTGATTTGAATGGGATAAAATCAAGATGGACGCACCAAGATAAAGGTCTACAGTGTAGTAGTTGGCACAAATGGATAGCATTAAGTATTGGTGTCTGCCTCTCTCTTGAGTCTCCCCTGATGGAGACTCAAAGCAGAGAGGCAAAACATGTGGAGAAAACCAATCACACATATCAAGGATCCGTTGATAAATCAATCCATGGTTTCCAGTCACTGTCAAATTATCCCCGGTAATAGCAAAATTGTCCCCCACATTGTTAACCACACAGTGAACCTGATATTCATTCCCCATCAGTCATGCCAGGGCTTAAATCTGTCAATGGATCACATACATTGATCATACAATAAATGGATTGCACCAATAATTTGACATTAATTTATGAAGCCATATTTCATATGTAAATTGTACATGTACAACTCGCACAGTGATGACGGAGGAAAGCCTTCCTGGTAGAGTAATCCATTGTGCATATCTTCAGAATATATTGTGTTCATTTGTGTGCAGGCATAAATGTACATTATTTTGAACATGCGGAGAGTCAATGGGAGTATTATGAGTTTTGCCATCATACATAATTAAATTGGCATACTTATTGCTTCTTGTGATATTGTTTCCTCAGTCATAATTATCTAATATATTTTTGCAGCAAATGTACATTACAATTTAACATGCAGGGAGAGTCTACATACATGTATGGACTATGAGTTGAGCCAGTAACCACAGATTAATTGGAACCTTAAATTATCATTTTAAAAAACCATCGGTTTAAAAGGAGAAATTTGTTTATGACACACACAGAAATGTTCACTTTTAAATGTTATGTCTTCATGAATTTGTTTGAGCTGTACATCAATGTACACTTTAACGTGCAGGGAGAGTCTATATGGTCTACATGTATGAGTTTAGCCGGTAACCATATAAATTTATTGGTACCTATCATACCAAGACAAAATTCAGCACAGATGGACACATGTCACCAAGACATCACCCAGTCCTTAACAGTAATTGTGCCAAGAAGCAATTTCACACTCTGATAAACACGTCACCTTCAATGTCACAAATGGGACTGTGTGGGGGGATAGAGAGAGAGAGGTTTCCTATTCAGACAACTTTCCACTTCAATGCTAGAATTCATCTTAAAGAAACAAATACTGAAATTGAATTCTATAAATATACCTCCTCTTTGTCACCTGCTGAGGTGGTGGTGGTCTCTGTACTATTATTTTGCTCTCTATGCTAGTATTTACAGTGTGCAGTGACCGCAAAAGTTCATTTTTAAGGGGGGAAATATGGTGAATTGAGTGAAGTTACATGTATCAGAACAAAGGATCACGTTTGCAGCACTTAAACTTCACTTTTATAATGCTCCTATTTATACAAAGCTAACAAAAAGACTATTTACAATTCAATTCCAAAGCAGCTCACATCTCTGTAGCTGGCAGCCGATAAAATCGAATAATAAGTTTGCATTTCTCTTCCACTTTCCGCTTTTTGAGCAAAATAATTGATCATAAATGTTTATCATATATGGTTCCCTTCCATAAGTTTTGTTGTGGTACAATCTGGGCTTACATGTAAAACATTGTTTACCACACACAGAAAAACATTTAACTTTTATTGAAAAAGGGGAGAAAAGGCCATTCTGTCTCACAAGCATGACCCCCCCTTCCCAATGTTAAAATAACATTAACATACCTCTGATGTCTTGTAGAGTTTTTCTTCGGTCCACTTCAGTCAGCACTGAATATGGTTGTATGGAATT
>CM021526.1:21951514-21965016 GCA_010994315.2 Pisaster ochraceus | reverse complement strand
AATCTTAGGCCTTAACTACATGTATCAACCCAGGTTGCCAGTTGTTGGGGCAGACTGTTCCTTTTTACATAAGCTACAATCTCCCGAGTCTGTTCATATTCAACAAGAACACTGATAATAAGCAAAACACGATGTAAAAAATACAGATGGAATCATTTGCCCAACAAGCTCAGAAAACCGTTCCTTGCAAATCTCCTCTTCTTTATTGATACGGAGCTTCACCATGGTGCAGCCAACTTATGAAATTCAAATCAGTTTAATGAAACCTAGACAGGAGAGCAATAAGTCTGATCCCTATTTCTCTAGGATGAGGGTCAGTACCCATTGTTGCTGATTGCACATAGGGCACATGACAAAATATGATGGATGCATGCTAAAGGTGTGTGTCCATTCAATTCAAAATTACAGGCATAACCATGTAGATACGAAAATTGTACAGCAGCATAAACATAAATTTTCATGGGGGGGGGGGCAACAGAGGCAAAGACATAATTCATAATTGGGGGGGGGGTGCTATTTTAATGTAAGAAACCATTCATTTGTTAATGTTTTCAATCTCATGGGGGTTACAAGGATTCGGGGTGGGTGGGGGCTCCCAACCCCTGCCCCTAGTACTAGTTATGTCACTTTCCATGTATAACCTTAAAGCCTGCACATGAGTACATTTTATTGTAGTCCACAACAAGCAAATGTTTCCAAAAAAATGACGAACACAGACTAAAAGTAAAACACTTCCAGAACTAAGATAAGAACATGGAGAAAGGCCCGCTATAACCACCTACGTGCACTCTACACAGACAACAACAACATACCTAAACATAAAGAAAAACCTTGTCAGATCTTATTGTTGGGACCTTTTACATTCCATTCTTCAGAACAGACAACAAAGACAGCTCACAACTGGTCCACATAGAATTTAGAAACACACCTTGTCCTGCTATGTCCCACGGAGAGAACAAAAACACACCAAAAATGTCTGACCTCTATAAAACAAAATCTCTGGGCAATAAATCTAGCCTTTCTTATTACTGAGAACATGTTAAGGGGATAGTACAGCTTTGGTATTTGGAAAGAGTTTTTGAAGTTCGCCCTCATCTTCTAGTTTCCTCTGAAAACCTCATCAGAAACAAGCTGGTGATCCTGTTTCAATTAAAACAATGGAATAGAGAGACTTGTCAGGAATTTTGTGTATGATTATATCAGGCTGTGCATTCATATTAGCCTTATTTTGATTAAATTTAAACACATTTTCTTGATCAATGAAATAAGCGACAACTTTGGACTCATCAAATACTATTTTCTCAACTTTGACAGTATTTCAGATGGGAATATTTTTTCTAGATGGATGGTACGGTTACATGTACATGTATGAACTTACAATCAGTGAGTTTACAAATTGAAATGAATAACTGGAGTTTTGTGTGTAAAGGTTTCAAATGCTGACTGCTGAGTAATAGTACATAACCAGGCATTTCCACAGTCAAGATTGAATTACAGCAACTGTGGCAGACTAAAAAAAAAACTATAAAAAACCCTAACCTAGCAGACTTCCTTCACATGACACCCTTACCAAATTTACACTCATTCCACTTACTAACTTCATAAATTTGGTTGACCTCCAAATAGGTCTCTTGGGGATTTCATTTTGGAACGGCTGCTAGAACTGTTTGTTCCTGCAAAACTAACTGTTAATGCATCCTCTGTCCAAAAGTTTGACCAGTAAAACTTTCCACACTGTTCTGGATTCACTGCACTGTGTGAATGAGCATAGAGCAAGGAGGTACCTTCTCATGCATTTCATTTGTAATTGGATTTCAGGAAACAATTTTCTCAGTACATGCACACAATTTTTATTACGGATGTACATGTAATTCCCTTAAAATTGCACATGGGAAAATACCACAAAGCATGAACTGAAAAATTAGTCTGTACATTGAACAAATCATTGTGAGCCTGGAAGAAGGAAGTAAGGCTCTACGCTCTTCTTCCGGGCACACAAAGTACCCTTTTCCAGTAACAGAAGGCTGTTTAGCAATAAAATGGCTCCTGGCATTATTCTCTTTAGAAGACATAGGCATTTGCCCGTGGTCTCCTCCTAAAATTGGCATTATTACATTTTAAAAAGTAGAACTACCCCAAAAGACATGTTTTCTCATTCCCACGCAGAATTTAACCTTCCTATAATGACTGATGGACAGCAGAAATCCAATTCACGCTCAGTTTTCTTGTAACACAATTTTGCACATGAATTCATAATTTTAAGACTTAAGCTATATTGAGTTCAACTTGATTCTGCAAACTCTACAACTCCAAATGCTACAAGCTGTGGTAATTAGAACTAGGCGATCGGATAGTTAGTGATTAGTAACTAGACTCCTCAGGGCAACCCAATATGACCATCAAGGCAATATAACCAAGCAGGCTCAACATGTACGTACTCCTTGTCTTAATCAGACAACCCATGTACATGTACCAGGCAATCAGCATACTCTACCACTCAGGCCATTATCAACTTGGTGGACTCCTAGAGGAACAGAGGCAATATAACATTGAGGTCTGCTGTGAATGTGATGACTGTGGACTTCTGAGACAAAAAGTTCAGCAGCATGGCCAATTATCGATCAGAAAAAATTACGGGGCAAGGCAACCAGTAACGCTGTCACTGCATGTTCCACCATAAAGGACAGAGACCCAGCAAGTAATACAAATCATTGAGGTCCATCATCATGCAGTGGACCCCAGTTCAGAGGCTACCAATTTGATTCAGGCAATATAACATCAAGGTCCACTATCATGCAGTGGACTCCAGGGGAAGTCAATATGATTCCCGACAACATGTAACATTGTGGTCCATCATCATGCAGTGAACTCCAGAGGAGCAGCCAAATATGATCCAGGCTATAACATTGTGTTCCATCACAGCGCAGTGGACTATAGGGGCAATATGATCCAGGCAATAACATCATGAAGGACTCCAGTGACAACCAGTGTTATCCATCAGGCAATGGAACAGCAAGGTCTGCATTTATACATTTCAGTAGACCTCAAGATCTCTCAACAAGGCCAGGATTAACACCTGCAAATATTATACTCCAACTAATGTAATTTACCAAACGATGTTCGCGTCACTGTTAATCCATTGATGTAAATTTAGCATACAGGCCCTAACAGGTAACAATTTATTTTGCTGCTTGTCTTTTCTTGAATCTCTTTTTAAAATCTTAACCTTTGAACCGTGGAACCCTTTCAAATCCTGCTTGCAAATTGCAACTAATTTCTAGGGACTTTTTAAGGTACATACTGTTCATTGGTAATCCGTAGGAATACACCTGTCACTCACCGGCATTTATCACTTATGCTCTCAATCCAAGTATCAAATAAATTGACACTAATGATCACAATTTATATAAAACATTTCATCAAACAGGGTAAGTTTTATAACATATTTTACAACTACTTAACAGCTCCCTGTAGAATGCAGTGGGCCCAATATTCCATCACAAATCAACAATTTGGCATGTGAATGTAAATAACCTATGTTGAAAGCTCTACCCTAAGGGAATGGTCCATAATGCCCCAGTGTGACCAAACAAAAACCCTCAGAAATTTCCAGGTACAGAAAAGGGACTTTGTTGGGTCTTGCCCCCTCGCCACTTTTCAGGACTCTAGCAGAACAGACATGACATCACAATGGGGAAACATTACAATAGAAAAAGTCTTGAAGGAGAAGTTGTGCAGAGACTGGAAACCGATGACTGGGGCTGTAAAAGAACTCCCTCTAAGATGACATGAGTATGCTGTCGAAGCCCGCTGTTGAGTTTACCCAAGTTCGATTGCCTTGCAAGACATCCTCTGCCTTCAGGACAATCCTGTTTGGATTGGTTCATCTTGCCCTCCTAGTCCAACATGTATTTTTAACTCAGCTACTAATGTCCTCAAAAACAGGAAATTGTGGGTCTTAAGGTCTCAACTTTCTACATGTACTACTACACTAGAGTCTTCAAGTTTCAGTTGTCACAACGAACCCCCAGCAAGCAATGATGGAGTTTCACCTTGGCGCCAACTCAATAACATCTATGACAGTGACGCCCAAAATGTACACTGCCTGCACATGTACAAAGATGTTTTGTATCCAGTTGCATTTTACCATTTCCAAGTTTAGAACATACAGCAACTCCAGTGCTACACACCCTGTGTATAGTTGCCTCAAGTTTTTACCAGGTTCATGCTTTAACCCTTTGGAGACCAAAGTGGCCTCAAGAGAAGTACATGTACCAAAAAAGCCCATAGGAGTGACAAACTGCTGCAATGCTTGATCTACTTCCACTCAACCAAACAGGTAATCAAAATAAAAGCTTGTGCCCCTGAAGTCACATTTTCCAATGTTTCCCATATTTTATATACCATTTAAATTAGTTTTTTCTTTTTCAGAAATTGTTACTGAAAAAATTGTATCCAAAACCAACACTACACTAGCCATGTCTGGACATACAAGTGATGATTATACGGAAATAAGTGATCTCTAAAGGGTTAAACAATGCACATGGACCAGCACTTAGTTCATGCATGCTCAGACTCATAAATCCTTCATACAGCACATGATTATTAGTCTTGCATCCAGCTTGCAAGATAACTGCTTACATTGAGATGCTCATCTGGGCATGTCCCCAACATGAAACAAACCCTGGGGTCAAGACTAAGCTGAATATGCAGTACACATTTATTTGCAATGATGGGCATGTTCAAGTAACACGTCCAAAATTGGACATTGGGCAATTCATGTCGTGTATGATTTTTAGGATCTGTGGTATTTGCTTGACAAGTCAGTCAGGATTCACCAACTCCATTATCATCACTGCATCATAACAACATAGCAGTCAAAACCCCAATCCCCTTCAAAAGGGTCTACTGTACATCCTTTCACAGGAATTCACCAAGAATACCCCAAGAAAATCTAAAAGGATCAGGCAATTTACACTTGCAGCTTGAAGAAGTCACAGCTGATATGACACACACTCTAAACATAGTTACAACGTAGCCAAGGAACAAGCTGCTCAGAAAAATCATAACAACTTTGACAGTCCCCGATAATCTCATAACCCTTCACCAAGGTTAGGATGGAGTTAAAGATCTAGAGAAGAACGCTTGTTTACATTCATGTGAAACAACTCATGAACCCTCTTGGAATCAACATTCAGATGCACTATGTAAGGCAACAGGTTTTAAAACTGTCAGCAGAAAGTCTTGCAAGCATGGTAGGCCTACTTCATGGGACCATGGAGGCAATTGACCATCATTCTTACCCTGTCACTGTGCTTTTAACAGTGAATTCTCTCGCATAACAATTACAATTTTATCTGTAATTGACTGCCTTTATGCTATTTTCTGGTATCAATGAGTGAGTGTAATATAATAGCAATGTAATAACAATGACTAGACATTGAATTTTAGCGCATCACAAAAACAAGGTGTTCGTGAGATGTGCCATCAAATTATGATAGAATGAAAATAGTGACGACATTTCACCTTATCAACCCAATGTGTGGTTCAGGAGTAAGATTTTTTGTCCAATTTAAAACTTCAACTTCTGGTTTGAACTGGAAGTCAAGGTCAAATGAAATATGAGTTATGCAACAGAGAAGAGTTCCATGGAAAAAGAAGAAAAAGAAGAAGAAGAAGAAGAAGAAGTAGATGAAGAAGAAAAAAAAACCAACAGAACAATTTAAGAGGTGTTTGTGCACATGTTGCACGAACACCTAATTACAAAAACGTTTGTTTTACTTGTTTCCCATCATGGTTCACACCCGCCCTCAGGCAGTCAACGATACTGCGAATTGCCTCCATGCCCCTGGTCAATGCCTTGGTGCCCCTTCATATGTTCCAGTAGAACTTTACATTTCCTTCATAGAGGTGCCCTTTAATGAAGAGAAATTACCTTGCCCTTAAAAGAATGAAGTATCACAGGCGTGATTAATGTTGCTTTCAACCATAGTTTTGGAAAAAATTCAAAGTACCTGTAGATTTAACAGCTGGTATGCGCTCCTTTGTAAACAAATTCAAAAGCTCAAAAGAGTACCCTCATTGGAGATAAAAGAACGCACATCACTCTCTCTTCAGGCATGATATTTGGTTCTTGGGAAAAAAGTTGGAAAATTTTTTTGAGCAGAAGGGCTCACCTACGTATGGTGTAGGCTTCAATATACTTTCCAGGCTAGTTTTTAAATCACAATTTTTCTGGAAAAAGGAAATCAGACAGTAGGAAGAATATCATGCTTGTCTCTTGTGCTTAGAACACTCCCATATATTGCGTGTTTCACTTATTTGACCTCATCTAGTTAGACCTACATGTATGTAAAGTGTACACTGTACCTGCAGGATCTTAATCACTTCAATTACAAAAACATAATTTCAGCCACTTGAATCTCACTCTGGTTTACAGTTAACCAGGTAAGGGAAGTTTTTCAATGAAAGTTGACAATTTGTTCTTCCTTTGCAACTAATTTTGAGTCACACCCACCCCTGTACATGCATCTTTAATGCGCATAGTGTGCATACTAAAATGGTTCAACTTGATACATATCCTGCTTCTGTCTCGTAAAATAACAGTTGCATGTGTCCACAGTTACTAATTTTAGAAAAACCATGTTCCATTGAGTCCAACAGGCCCAGACATTTGCACTTTTCAGACTGCACTTAGAACCGTGCAATTCCCAAAGCATTTCCTCTTACTATAATTGGGAGAATCATGAAGCAATGGGGAGAGTGTAAATCTTTTGAATTTGTTTAACTTTCATTTTTTACCGTACATGTATTTTGTTTTGGGGATTAAGAGAGGACTGTTGGAACTGCTCCCTCTAACACCAGTTCTAGGTCAAATCATAATTAGTGAATCATGCAAGGTCATTGCTCAAAATATGTCCACTGGACTCTGGCCGAGTCCAGAACAAGGACAAGTAAATTTAACATTAGGCCAGCTGTGTCGTGTTTTTCTCCAACAAATATAAAGTTTGCTAGCTTATTAGTCTTCAAACTCGATATCAACCTGACAGTACATGTTTAGCAAGTCTTGCAAAGGTACAAATGTATTTCCAGTCCGGTGAAAGGTCTGAGACAAGCACTGTGGTTTACTGAAGATTTTCTTGAATTTTGAGCTTCGATAAAGATGGCCCAACATCTACAAATCTCTTGACATTCTCATCCACTTCACAGGGACAGTTCTTATCAACACTTCTCAACAAATTTGACCTGCATGTATTTATGATGAAGCTGTTCGAATTGTAAACTTCCACAGCCAGAATTCCCTTGAAGCAGACCCAAAGATCAATTGCTTCGTTAAACAAGGCATTTTTTGCCATGGTCCTAGACATAACAAATCATTTTTTCCAGGTCAACCATGTATTGAATGTCACCATAACAAGCAGGCTTGTTTGGTGGGCTGATTTAAGGGAATCACTAAGTGTGGCCTCCTCATATCCAAGATGCCTTTAATCTAAGACTGTATGCATCACATAACAACATAATTAGATGGGCATGTAGGCGTCATACATGTCCATCACAGAAGGGGACCTCTGTGAGGGAATTTCAATTTTCTACGAGAAACTTTCAAGGGACACAATGGCAATGACCAGGGGCACGGAGGCAATCGACTCTGTTGCCTCCGTGGAGTATAAGGGTTGACAGAGGCAATTGGAGGCAACTGCCTCCATGCCCCTGCTCATTGCCCCTATCAATCCTCCAGTAGAAACTTAGATTTCCTTCATAGAGATGCCTTTTACTAAGGAAGAACTGCAATTGCCTCCATGCCCCTGCTAATTGCCTCAGTGCCCCTTTCAATCCCCCAGTAGAAATTTAAATTTCCTTCATAGAGATGCACTTTACTAAGGAAGAACTGCCTTGCCCTTAAGAACAGAGTACATCAGGGTTGTACAATGTACATTTAACTTGCCACAATTGTTTGTTCAGTGACAGCAATATCTAGGCCTACATTAAAAGTTTTAGATTTGTGTACAACCATGGTTTTTCCCATCCAAAAATTAAAGCTACACCATGTTTAATGCATGTTGGGGCCAATACAAAACACTTAACTTGTATGCAGGAATAATGGCAGATACATCTTTAGCACACAACAAAACCATTTTTGTATTTAAGCAAAATAACGGATACAAAATAAATAAAAAAATAAATTGTATGCTTTTGTACAGTACTTAAGCACACACACAGTTTTACATGTAGTTTGGAAAGGAAAAAATGCTGTGTTTACATTTAGCATTGTGGAATTAGAAATTATGCACTCTATTTTGATCAAGATTACGTACGCAAAAAAGAGGAAAATATATTAATAACAATATGAAAAATCCATTTAATGCAATTACCAAGGTCAAGAACATGTGAGTCATACCATGGTCATGCTAAGTGTACAGGACTACAGGTACACCGTTTGTATTGTACACTTCTTGCCTACGTGCACTACATGTTCAACTGTGACAATACATACATGTGCATGATACATTATCATGTTCATCAACTGTACAGCATAGACAGGCACACTGACATGTTCAAATGAAGAGAGCGATCGTATGATAATACCGTGACTTGTTATGATTGGGTTCACAAAACACACACTTCACAGGATGCTTATAACTGCAAACTGTTAAAATGTGAAATTAATACATGCAAAATTATACCACGTATGGCATTTTCAGAACTTCTTCACATGAATTGCAACAATTCGCATGCAAGTATTGTTAGCGGACAAGGCAGTGTGATGAGATTATCTTTTAAAACTACAAATGATGTATAACCCCCAAAAATCAATAGCCATACCAAGTACACGCACAGCTGCCCACGGAGGTTGTTTTCCGGAAGATGACAACTGTATTATGTATGTGAACTAATTATCTCTACATGTATAATGATCTGGTGATAGTACACAACACACGCCTACTGCTGAAGTGAGGCCCTATAAATAATTACAATTTGTACTATATTTTTAACCTTGGCAACCTTTCCAGATTACTTACTGTTATATTTAGAATTGCTGCTTGAGCCAAGAGGAAATCCCCCATTCAGTGAATGTCCGTTTGCTTTGACTGTACAAGTGGTTCACCAGCACCGGCAGTTATCCGTCTGAATGGATAGTGTCTCGCTCCTTTGCGGCTTGGCTTCGGGTCAAAAGGAAATCCCATAGAAAAGAAAAACCATAAGATCCGTGGCGTTGTATATTTTTCCCTGATGTCCCGTCCTCGTTGAGACTAATCTATCATTGGTTCACAGCAATTAATATGTGCGGCCAATTCAATTTAATGACATGTTAAGTACAGAGGAGCACATGTACAGCACGCACTGCAGGTTGCATATATACGTTCGACTGACGGCCAGTTCCTCTTCCTCTCATATGAAGGAGGGGTGAGTCGTTGTGGGTACAATGACTGTACCTAAACTGGTTATTTCCTTCTACGCCTACAGGGAACAAGACCATTGCAGTCTTCATGAATAACCTTTTTCTGTGTACAAGTATGTAGAGAGAGCCTGACTATAACTGTACAGTCATCGGTAGTGTGGGTGGTTGAGCACTGTGTTAGAATGGCTAGGGAATTAGAATTCCTGTCATGTGGTTAACCAACATAAAAGGCATGTCACCGCCATGAGAGTAATATGAAAAGGTACCGTAGCGTAGATCATGGAACACTCTACATGGATCAAAGAATATTTTAATGAGAGGCTGACGCTCTCTGCATAATGCACTGAGCTTAACATGAACGACCTAGTGGTGGCATACCATGAAATCACTGCTGTGAACCAGGGGATCCTACACCTGTGGTAGAACTTTCACTTCGGTTCCATGGGTACTTCACTAGTTTATAATAGGAAATCATCAATGCATTTATCTCCACCACAAATCTTGACAGTTGACTTCCGGCAAGTATAGTGGTAACACAATGAGACTCTGTTATTTCAATGACAAAGTGCCAAGTTAACAGCGGGGGTTCGTTCTCCACAAGATACAGTAGAGTGTACATGAGTAATGTTAGATCCCAAACATTACATATAGTACTGAACACTACACCCCAGTCACGCTACCGTTTCATGAAATTAATATCCAAAGATAATGCAGGACAATTTAGTTTTTAGTTTCGCAATCTATCGCTTCCACATGAAAACCTGCCAGTGTTGTCAGGAATTGTACCACTTCAGGAAAATCCAATTCACACGTCAATGGGTGGGAAATGATCCCCGATCACAAAAGAAGGAAACAATTGTCGCATACAATGAGAGTTCAATAACAAGTCTGTGTTTGACATCGACATTACAATTTCTGAAATTGTCATAACAACATTTTTACTTGAGGTCAAACTATTTTAGGAAAAGAAAACAGTGTGTATTTCTTTTTGACTGCACAACTGCGAATTAACAATTGTCGTTTCCGACAAAATCTTCTAACTTCAAAATCAAAACAGAAACCTTCCTTTTTGGGGGGAGGAAGTGATGGATATAAAAACATGCACTTTACTTGTGTGGTTTGTAACCTACATTTACACTGTACATGTAAATTAAAACCTGTTTTTATTCAAAAAACAACTTCGGGTGAAATCTTATAGGAGGTAGCAGGGCTCGAATTTGGAGAACAAATCCACAAGACTGCAGGGCTTGTAGCTCAAAACTTTTACTGGACCGGAAAATTTGTTACAAGACCGGAATCAAAATGAGAAAAGCACAGTTTCACATTTGAACTGTTTTTTGAACAAGCACTAGGAGAAGATCTCATTTGTCTTATGGGTGATACTTCAATACTCAACAGAATTAAAAGATATTTGTATTTATCAGTGTAAATTAAAAATGCAGTGATGTGTTATTATTCAAAAACACAAGACCGTCGGACTTGCTCGGTCGTTAGTTCACTGGCCCATTGCTAAAATCACTGGCCTCGGGCCTGCGATCCAGTGTCAATTTCGAGCCCTGGGTAGGCACACCCTTTTTATATTTTTATAATGGCATTTCTACCTTTTAGAACCCCCTGAAATTATAGATTTCAATTACTTTTGGAGAGTGCAAGAGAAGTAGATCAAATAACATCATCGTTTTATATCTTGAAAAAACTGTGTTTGTTTTTTGCCTGCCAGACATAAAAAAAGGCTGAATTCAGAAAACAGTCAGAAATGTCTCAACCCTATAACTTCAAAACATCCAAGTAAATTACTTGACTGAGACTTTTAGAATGAAGCAAAGAAGAAGAAAACAATCAACCTAAAATAATAAACTGTAAAATGTCAAGGGGATCAACCAATTTACACAAAACTTTTTCAGTTGAACAGTCGAAATTAATTTGTCCCAATTAAACCCCTTTCTAAAATGTACCAACCGGCCATGTAACGTGTATTTAAAATCCCAGCTCTGTTTTCATTAAATGCTTACCACAGTTGGGTACTCATGCGGTGACCTGCGTGTTAGTTTCCCCAGAAATTACTCAGACCGTGTGGGATGGCTTCGTTAACTTTGTTCACTTTTCCCAGGCTGGAAGAATTTTGTTCATTTCACTCACGGGTAATTTCAACACAGCGGGAATAAATTCCGTCATGGCATAATCAGTTCTCTTGAAAACTTGGGGTTGCATTGCAGATGCTCACAGTATTAGAGTACATGATGGGATTCTAACAAATTGAAAACAAAACCACAGTGGACTGTGGTGGATGGATATAATTATATTGATTGTTTTTCCACCAATCAATTAATCCCAGTCAATTGCACATACCTCCTGCATTCCATACTCAAAGCTGTTAATAAGAGCGTACAATTTACACTGGTAAACTGCATGATACCATGAATGTTCATGTAAACGATATTGTGAGAATTTGCAAGTTCATAATTACATGAACCAAATGTATTGAACTTTGTGTAAGCTACATCTAAATAGGTTTATTGTTAACTCAGGAATTAAGTTTGCTTAAGAATAAACAAGCATTAAGTTTACATACATCATAAACTCATATCCAAATAAAATGTGACACAATGGTATCACAGTTTGAGGTAAATTTATGGTATCTCAAGTTGAGGTTCATCAATAATTGTTCCGATAAACAGGTCAGTTTTTAAGATGAATGCATAATTTTTAGGAGAATTAACTGGTAAAATCTCTGTCTGCAAGACATAACAAACTAGTTTAAAGCTTTCTAATATTCATACTTTTATGTATGGGAATGTAGGGTTTTGCACCATGTGAAATCTCAAATGAAATCGCAATTTCAAATGAAAGTACTCTTTAAAAAAATAAAAAATAAAAATGACCTTGCCTATTTTGCTTCCCTCCCTACCCTCTTGCTCCTTTCCAAAAATAAAATTTCAAGCCTGTAGTGAAATGTTTGAGCATTGTCATTTCTCTATGGTTGGAGACGGTGATTTCCTCTGGTTTTTTTTTTCCCTAACAGTACACAGAGTTTCCTTTAAACTGCCCTGTGTCTCTGCTGGCAGCCCTTCTTTACAGGTTCTAACGGCCCATTACCCACTCTCTACAGTTTATCCCTGGCAGCCCAACTATGCTCCCAGTAACTCTTTTTAGCAAAGTTGTTTTGACTGGTATTCTGTCTTGCACATTGTGTTATGTTTATTGCCTCATTAGGCTGCTGAATAAACTATCCAGTCCCTGCCAACAATGGGGACAGTTATATGCAAATTAGCCTGATAACCTGGGAGGGTCACTGACACACTACATGTATACAGTTGACTTGTTTTTTTAGGTTAAATCCCTTTCAAGTGATGGATAATAACTTACACATAGATCCTTGTTATTTGATTGGTGGAACCTGCGTCACGTGTCATCCTTTGCCGTCATTTTGCCATTTATTTACTGCTGCAAAGTTGGACTGTCTAAACCATCGTATATGGAAATAAATATAGGATGTAGGACGATGTATATTTATTTTTTTAACTTAATTCTCAGCATCACTCCCAAAACAATCATCCAGCTCAATCTTCCAAATGAGGCAAGATGGTGTCACCGAGGGCAAGGCTGGTGTCTACATGGAGTCCTCTACATTTAAAATAATTTTTTAAAGAGCTTTCAGAGTGTGTGGTGGACGAGTTTCCACAAATTTTCTATTTTGTATTTTTTTGCGGAAAATGTTCAAATGACAAGGATCTATGAGTGAGTTGCATAAAACACACACTAAAATGTCATTTGTGGATTTATACTAGCGCAGACCATACACCCTTGGTGAAAACTGGTTTTTCCTTATAGTCATGATTCTGCAGCAGTGCATATTCCGGAAGTAAGCAAAACCTCAGTCAACCCTGTTGTAATTGGCAAAATATGTCACGTTGAAGAAGAAAAGGACCTAAAGGATTGTGGATGTTTCTGACTCCACTGACCCTCATCCAATAAACATGGTTTGTGTGTACATGACATAACATGTAACATGTACACCATGGAGAAAAGAAACTCCTCCATGGCACATTTACAGAGAGCTGTTGCCGTCCTCCTCTTATCAATTTTTGTCCCTTCCTCTCCC
>CM021526.1:21940770-21951263 GCA_010994315.2 Pisaster ochraceus | reverse complement strand
ATATGCTTTGTTAATCTGTTCTTGAGATTATGATACGAAATAAACCAAACCAAACCAAATCAACAACATAGGCTCTGATGAACACAGGCAGGGGATGAACTTTTAAAACTTCTTTTTAAGCGTTTTAAACAAGCATCTGTTGTGAGTAGCCAATGACTTGTTTCATTGTCGCCATGAAGTCACTGCTCATCCAGCATGAAAGTGAGCTGTCTACCACATGAATCTTATACATGTTTGCAGCTGAACGCTAAAAATATGTGCCAAGAATCCGGATGTTTTTAATGACTGCATTTATTTTTAGCCCCGCATCCTAGATCATTGCTTCCATTTGGAGAAGACCTCCTTTGTAACAACTAAATTCCACACATGCATGCGCATCACTCTGAAAATAATTCCTCGTCCAAGTCACGGTCTACTTGTGTCTTCAGGATGAAGGTTGTTGCTACGGCAACCGGGCAGGTCACAGACCCGTCATACATTGCACATCATCACTTGTGAATTAATCAGTGTCTGGTGTGTATTGTCTGTAGAGGATTCCTTGTGTAATAGTGTCATCAAATACTGGCATTTGGGAAAGTTTGCATAAATGAATACATCCTGGATTTAAACCTTGAAATTAAGGTCCCCCCCCCCACAAAAATGTATAAATAAATAAATAAATAAAATCTAAACAAACATCCAACCCCCAAAAAAATATATATATATTTAAAGAAACAAATAAATTGAAGCAAATAGCAAATGTTTCTAGAGAAAATAAATAATTAAAAGAAAAGGTTACAAAACTAGATGTATTAAATAGACTTGTGCAGATCTTGTTCATATAACTGAACAGTAGGCCCAGTTGCAAGGCATGATTTTGTTTCCTTCATTTGTTATTTTGAAAAGCGATGTACGTGGGGAACCCAAGGTCTCTCAAAAAACATATAAATGCCCATATTGAAAAATATAATAAAATACTAAATCAGTAACATGGTCAGGATATAACATTACACTAAACTTCAAATCAATCATTTCAATGATGCGACTGTTTGTCTGTAAAATCGGGCAGCCCAGTTTTTATTCCTCTTTCGGTTTTTACAGCCTGATGTCTCGTTTCCCTCTACCCTTACCATTAATAATACACCACCTATTGCTCACCAATCTCTCAGCAAGGAAGGACATTTTAAAATGCATTAAAGGCAGATCACTCGCAAACTTATCAGGTCCGGAATTTCATCTTTGAGAGGGCAAGGCCGTTTTCATTTTGCAAAGTGTACCTCCATTGGACATCTCAAAGTCAATGGGGAACTTTTTAAGGGGCACCAAGGTCAAGACCAGGGACTACAGCGGCTATGGCCTCCATGTAACTCCAGACCTGATTTATCACATGCTCACTTCGCATAAAATAAATTGAGTAGTCTGCTTCACAACGAACAAGATCCTAGTCTGTATCAGTGAATAAGCTTTGCATATTAAATATCTTAAGTGTATGGGATTCCCAATAACACCAATTTGGTGTTATAGTGAACACGCACACTATGGAGATATTTAATATGCAAAGCTTAGTACACTGGCCCATGTAATTAGAAGATCTGTAATTACAGCAAAGGCATAAACAAGTGTAATGAATGTGTGCATATGTAATGCAAATGCAGTGGAACAGTGTGTACACTATGTACATTGTCCAATGTCTGAACAATGTACCCTGCAATTTTGCTTCTTGTGTAGTGGCCAAACAAAGCATGTTTGATTTAGATTCAACTTCAAACAAGATGAACATCTTTCTCTCCACATCATGTCTACTGTCTGGCCACGTAGACACTGCCCAGTGATCCCAGATCATGGGTGGAAAGATTTTCTTTTAGGACTGGCCCACTCTGTTAGAGAATTAACTGAGATGTAAAAACAACTTGCATAAATTACCTTCTTATTGATTTGTTCAATCGTTTATTTTTAAATAATGAAATAATTGCACCAGTAGTAAAGAAACAATTTGATCTAGTTAAGCCCTACCTACATGTACATTTATGTCTTTTATTTAAAGAATTTATTTGTTTCCACCTGAATTTTTTTCAAAGCTACAGTGTATAATGTACAATACAATGTAGGCCTATAATGTAAATCTTTGAATTTAATATTTTACTTTTATGTTGGCTACTAAAGACACACCTGAATTGGTGAAGAGATGCGGCTCCTGTTTAAATTGCATGCAAAAATCACCATGGATTCTACAATCTCCTGTTTTTGTTTGAGGGTTATTTTTTGTGGAGAGAACCGTCCGGGAAATCTCATTTGCACAGGCAATAGTATTTCATGGCAGCAACGAAAAAACAGGATGGGTGTTGTCAGAGGATTGATAGCCACAGATTTCTACCTCCTTGGAGAGAGAGAGAGAGACCACAAAAAAGGAGAGGGGAAACCAAGGAGAGACACACAATCTCTGCTGAGTGCTGATTCCGATTGTCCCCATAAAATATTCTGGATGCAGCTGGCCGATGTCTGGTGGATGTAAATCATGGAGACATGGATAATAATCATGTCAATGATGGCTGACATGCCAAGAGCCAAGAAGACACAACTCCCTTAATAGGTTGATTTTGGCAAACAAACTGCGTCTGGACAATATTGAATAAATTTACTGTACACAGATGTGGTACTTGATGAGTTAAGGCCACACAGGTATGTCAAGACTTTTATGTCAAGATCTTTGCTTCATTAATGTTGCTCATAAATTTCATACTACGTATGCCTGCGTGTCTTATTTTCTCCAAGTCCTTTCCTGCCAATATGATTGTTGCAAAAAAGCAATTCAAATGATTTTATTTCCCACATGGCCAAGACAGAATTTGACAACAACAACAAAATTCCTCAAAATTGGCTGATACTGCTTGTACATGTATGCATGTAGGCCTACATGTACATTATAAAACTTCCAACACAATCCATGGTATAGTATATATCCTTGGGCGCTATTTCAAGTAATGCCATCTCGGAATCCCAACAGCATTCAACTTCCGTTTTCTTTCACAGGGATCTCCCAGCAGCTCAGGGTCCAGCAACAAAGAGAAGAGGTCGCCTTACATCTCCCATGAGAACATAACAACCCGGAGGAGGAGGAGGCTGGTGTCTACCCCTACAGCAAAGACCAGCCAAGACGCTGCTTGATTGGACCTGAAGGTCCGCTTTGTCAGCGTCTTGAATAAAGTATTTTCGCTAAGAACAGGAGAAATGTGCTGGATGAAATGGTATAAAATGTTGCTAATTTATTCAAGCATGTAGTTTTATTCAAAAGGAGGAGCGAATCTCATGAGGCACTTCCATTAAATTTATAAATCTGTGACAAGGAGCACCAAGGCAAAGGAAAGGAAAATAGTCACAATTTTTTGGCCTCACTGTCATTCCAGGAATATTATTTTTTTCATATAAATAATATGTATGTAGAACTATTAAAATACAATGTAATTGTACCAATTGTTGTTTGACAGTTTGGTTTTGTTGGTTTAGGTAAATTTGTTGTATGTTTTTCGTTTGTTTGTTTTTGGTCTGGATAGGATGATGTACTTGTTTGACTTTATTTGATTAATATAAGTAATGTTAATTGTTTCAATACTTGTCTTGCAAAGTGTCAGGTAGACATACAAATAGACGAAAAATAAAGAAACAGAAAAGAAAGAACATTTAGCCTATGCGTCCATCATTTCAACACAAACAGAACATGACATCCCCAACCACTGATCCTCACACAGGAGAAACACAACATTGCAATGAGCATACTGTCCCAAGGTAACTGATGCCTTCATCAAACATCTCAGTATCAACACTAATTATAGCTGTACCAGGTGTATGGCTGGAGGTACATCAAGGTTTTGGTCTCTGTCTAGGGGAATGTCCCCTGGGGTGCTCAGGTGGTAATAGTTCTCCTGCTCACACTCTGCCTGCTCTCTCTGGCAGACGGTGATAAATATTCCAAACAGCCCTAGAGGAGTTGATCCAACAGCCACAAGTCTCATCATACATGCTTCCACTGACCCTAACTACGAATTCTGCATTTATACACTTCATGTTGAACTGTGCATTACCAATGATCAAATTATTCATTAGGAATCGACAGGTTTATGATGGCGGGTATGGGGCCTGAATTCCTAAGCACCTAGAGTAATAATAATGTTCAGGATTGTAGTAGGAGACTCCTCTGTGTGTTTTTTTTATTATAATAAAATATGTAGGTGAAGTTCAGGAGCTGAAATATCATTTCATCAAACCACTGTATGGTATTTGCTATTTGAAAGTGTCAAATCAATGTTTGCAACACATACACATTGAACATCTCTCTAGTCGTTACAAGTACTGCCATTTTGATATAATGTGTATTCTGATTTTGAATGCATGGCATGGGATGGGCACACACCATACAATTTGTATGATGTATTTATACCTGTAGACTTGGAATGCTTTAAGATTTATAGACAGTTCCCACTCGATGTCACAGTGAACATAAAAACATTGCGTGCGGTATGCAGAAGTACTGAACAGCGTTCTACCTAAGTTACAGTTGACCAGTCAAACCTCATTCCAAGTGGTTCAGCTTACTAGTTCTGTGTTATAAACCATCCCTACTTCTTTGTAAACATTGACTAGTGAAAGCCTGACAAACTAGAGAAAAGACGAGCTAAACGGACCTGGCTATTTACTAAAACCGTTAAGGGCAAACCCTGTACTATCAAATACCTTGCATGATTGGTTGCTCAACTACTTTTAGCTGCATAGAAAAATGTGAATGCTTGACGCGGCCCAAAGCCAAGGTTTTGGGTTCACACACTGTTGCTGTAAGATTTACGTTTCAATAAGTGCTGACAATTGGGAGACTTCCTCCAAGACAAAGAAACATCTGGGATGTGATAATTGAGCAAATTTCCTCTTGTCTTACCGTGTCAAGGAAACATCTTTCAGTGCATCTTATCAGATCACAATTAGGAATATGAAATTTGATAACTACGTACCTGGGCTTGAAGTACCCACTGGCCAGTGTCACCCCACAATTGGCAAATCCTGCAGTCTAGCGTTCTGAAGCTTTTCGGTTCAAAACCTCTTCCTAAATTGAAGCAAATACAAAAATCAAAGAATTGTTATTAGGTCTTGCAGACAACATGTCTGGTCCAGTGAAACTTCTGAGCTACAAAGCCTGTGGTCCAGGCCTAGAGTTAAACGGATGCCATGGAAGCACACATGTATGGCTCATATTCGGACGATAAAATCAGGAAATCGTCTATATGGGCAAAATTGACTGTATGTCGCAGCAAATATGGCTTCACAAGTGATTCGTTCAAACGGCAACAGTGGCCTCGCTATAATCAAAGGAAGACCTCTCATTGGCTGAGAGTTGAGTGTTAAGTAGTATGCTTCCAATGTTTGACCTCAGAAATGGCAGCCAAACCAAAGGGGTCAATACCATCTGCCTGTGAATGTTTCATTACTCCTTTAATTACAACACAGCACGTGATGAACAATTCTTGCAGGTTTGGAGAAGAGATTGCTTTCTATCAGCAAAATGCAGAATATTGATCTCATAAGGGGAACAGCCGCCCTTTTGTAAGAAATATCATTTGAAAATGTCAATGTGATGAGACGGCAAAACGCCACTTAGCAGAGGAAGAGACGTTTGTAATTCAATTTACCCTGGCAGTCCAAGAAGTGGTTAATTTGCATGAATACCTCACTTGGGGACCGACCATCAGTGGTACCTGAACAATATGTAAACCATTGGGAATTTTCCACTGCACCGCGCTGCATAATGTTCTCAATGATAATACATTCATAGAGATGCTTTAAACAGTCAACACTCTTTCATTGTGTGTAAAGCTGTAACGAGTGATATGGAATTTTTCAGACTTTGACAGTTAAAGTTGCCACCTCAGTTGGCTCTTCCTGAAATAATCAGGAGCATTAGATTTGTTACCTCTGACCTGCACTAAAAATAACAAAGGATGTTTTGCCTGATCAGGTGTTGTTGTTTTAAGGTGCCTGATCCCAAGATGTGCAGGTGGTCTTTGCAAACTGTATGGCTTCCATTAATCCAGAGGCAAGCCCCAAACAAATTTAAGCAAGTTTAAGGTAACATTTTTGTTAATGAAAGCTTTCTGAGATTCATGTAGATTCTTCAATAAATTTGTTAACACTTGAAGGAATTCAATAAATACAAACCTTTTTTTCTCATAAAAAGGTAAACTTGACTTGTGGTATCCTGAAGGTCTGGCCAAAATCTGTTACAACATTAATCAAAAACAGTTCCATGTAAATGTAGTTGTTACACATACAGTTATGCGTATAGTGCAGACAATGTCAAATCTATTGTAAAAAAAAAATGCTTAGGTAAATTTAGGATCTTGTTTAAAAAATATCAAATACAAAGTAGCCAAAGAATTGACGCCACAATGCATTGCTACACTGTCTCTAAGCAAATGTATCATACATGTACATGTATTTTGTGCATCCAATTCCTGTCAGTGCCAGGTTCCAGATAAATGAAAAATATGTGTGTTTTTTTAATGTATCCGCAATAAATAAAAAAAATTACATTTTATATTTGTGACACTATGAAACCTAGGGATAGTCTTGATACACCTTTCCCTTTCCACATAACCATGAATAAGAGAAACAATAATCATACTCTGCACGGCCATGTGTACACGTACACATTTTTCCCTACAAATTTGGATTTGGCAAATCAACATACAATCTGAAAAAATGCACTCTGGTCCCTTGGCCTTAGAAAGTCAATTGACATGCAAAGTTCAATCCCAAAGTCCAACAAGCAAGAACTCTGGAGACATTTCTTAGAAACACTGATCCCCTCCTGCATGCATAAATGACCCACGACAGGACACAACAAAATTGACACAAGAAATGATATAGGCCTATGCGTTCAGCATCACCCTCTGCCTCTGCCCTGTTAGTTTCCAGCCCTTGAACTTTGTTCGTGAAGGTGGTTGGCAATAAGACCTTAAAGGAAATATTCAGCCACCACTACTTGCAGAAAATACACATTTTCATTTACTTTGAATTATAACCGCTTTGGGTCATAGGCTTGGTTTTCGTAAATTTATAATGATTTAGGCAAAAATTTAAAGAAAGATACAAAGTCACCCGTGAAAATTTCAGTTGAACTCAGTGCCTTCTTGTTGAGAAAACAAGTAGGCTTTCAGATAGAAATTACACATCTTCTTTTCGAGGTCATTACCAAAGTATGACCCACCCTTAAAATAATAAATAAATATGAATAAATGTACACCCAGTTTTGAACCACTGATTCAATTAATATTTTCTTACCAAAAAAATATGTTATAGACAGCTGCAAGCTGTGATACAGTATAGGATGAACAGTTTGTTTACCCAGCACAAAAGTAGAATTGGTATTATCAAGCGGATTGCCTCATCTCCACCGCCGAGTTCAGTTCAACAGTCTCATTTCTGTGTTGTTGTTTGTTCAATATTATTATTAATTGCCAGCAGCAGCTCACGTTATGCATTTAGTCACCAATACGACATGTAGGTACACAATGGAAATATTAACATCAGGTCTTGCAAAATTGCAATTAAAGATACACTGGGCTCGAGCAAAAAACAAAATCACAACTAAACCACAGGTTTTGTAGATCAAAACTTTCACTTGGGAGAAATATATTTCACAACTGACGTAAAATACATCCAAGTATTTGCTGAACTTTAAAAAAATCTTGATTTTGAAAAGACTGAGAATAAATGAGTGCAAGTTTAAAGCATACGTAATGCATATTTAGAGAAACAGTAGACAGCTGGATTTTAGGTGGCTGTGGGGTTACTGGCCAACTGGACTCCGGCCAGTGATCCCGTAGCAATAATGAAAACTGGTGCTTATTCGTGGTCAGACTTCCAGTCTTGGTTTGGGTTTACATTATACTAACATTCAGAAAACAAGATGCAATCCAATCAGTAAGGTTCATGAAAAGAATTATCTGTAACATAGCGTGCATCAGGCAGTGTAAACAGATACAATTTATTTTTAAAACATTTTGAAGCCTTGTATGAAACAAGATAACTGTAAGATTATTAACAAAGCAATTTAGTATATCTTTGTTATACTGACCTTGTTATACTGACATCTAAAATTCTCTAAATTAATCAACTGACAATGAAATAATTGTTTACCTAACTACAGGTACAGTACCAGTTCTCAGACATGTCAATAATTTATCAAGATTACAGCTCTTTACACAGTGTTGAAAAAGGGCCATTTTTTATTTATTGTGGACAAGTAACTCAAACTGGGACCAATATTACAAAGGAGTTGGCATCCAGGCAAAATGTGAAGATAAGTGTGTTTTCCATTCTTTCAAATATTTTAAATTTAATACATTTAACACCAGCACAAAACAATGGATTCAAGACACACTTCTGGTGACTGCAGTGTGTTATAGGCCTACACATTGTCTATGCTTGCGCTTTACCATGCACTACACAAAGACATTGCATTCTGACTTAATTGCAGTCTTTGTTTGCCATTTCTCCATTCTGGCTTTCAACGCGCAACTGTAACCGTGTACAGAGGGGTTAATCCCTTTAACCATCTCAATCTCTCAAATCACAAACCCCGTCCGCAAAAAAGAGAAGATATCATAAACGTGGCTATAACGGGGAGATGATTAAAAAAAACGAGCCGACAGCAAGCAATTTAATGTTTTTTATGTCAACAGGATCTAGATGGTAGAGCCAAAGGCCCAATCACATGCATGATGTCACCGACTGTACGCTAGGGTGAACTTGGGGTCCATCGTGGCATGTTATCCGCCAAAACCTCTCCCAAGCTGAATAAATTTCGGCTCCGGGATATTTCACTTCATCTAAGCCATACCATAGGATCCAATTTTTATTATGGTAATTTTTTTCTTTTTATTTGTGGTGTTTTGCTTCAATTTTGGTTTGATTTTTGAACTCCTTTCTTTCCTTCTTTAAAGTGGAGTAATGAATGATCTTATGAGGGTTTTAGAGGTCTACTGGCTTTGTCTTACCCCAAGGTTTTTTATTAACACTTATCACAATGTTTCAGAATTCTTGTTTCAACTGGGACATGGGACAGTTAGAAACATGTTATAGAAGTGTCTACTACCAAGGCATTCCTCTTGTATGCTGTGTAGTGTCTCCAGTCCAGATTGCCTGGAAAGTTGCCTCATGTGAAAAGGCCCTTTTACACTGTATTCCGGACTGTTGGATTACTCAAGATATGCACATCTACAAGTACTTGTTTTACTAAAAAATAATATTTGAACATTTCTGGACAGTATGTAGGCATACACATGAGGGTGCGCAATATGTGTCTTGAAAACAACACAACTTTTGTATGATCCCAATTAACAATCACATCAATTGCACGTGACATATCACATATGCATCGAAAAACTCCCTACTTACAAGTGCATTTTGTACAACAATGCAATGAGTGTGCACTGCACTTAAAAATCTACATCTTTACCCTGAATCAAGACCCAAAGTTGCCTTGGGAAGCCCTTCAGTCACTTTAAATGGCTCTAATGTACATTCATCAAGTAACTCTACACAGGTTGGTATTGAGTTTTGGGGCAACTGCACTTGTTCGGGGCTGCCCTGGAGCAACTCATGAATTTTGTAACAAAGTCCCAATTTCACCGCACTGCCAACCACAGAATTCTGCGCTTACAACGCTCTAGAGTGTAATTCTTTAGGCTATAAGCTCAGAACCACACAGTAAGCAGACCCATAAATTGGGCCCTGTTCCTGTACAAATTACTGCACTTGACATTACCTTGGCATCTTCCAAAAACAAAAAGGTCAGACAAGTATCTTTCAGTGTCAATTATTTAAGCCGCTGTTCAAATATTTTGAGCCAACCTACTACACAGACTTCACGTTTCTTCACCCACAGTCCCCTGAACACAGTAAATAGTGGTCTCTTGTATACTTAGCCCAGCCAAGAAAATGAGAGGGGTTATAATTTGACCGACATCCAACACGACAATGGTTCAAACCACAATGGACAACTGAATTGGGGTGGTGTTACAGGTTTGAAGTGCTTGTCATCCAGTAATGGATATTATTTATTAGTGTACGCCTGGTCAGGTTGGTACAGGCAAAAGGCTTCTTGGAGGGGGGGGGGATGTGCTGCTTGACACCATGCTACATGTACAGTGTGTTTGGTCCTTTCTCTACGGCACATAGGTCTATGTGCACACAGATCTGATTCTTCATTTATCAACATTTCAGGAAAAAAGAACATCAACCATCCTCCTCACCAGAACTCCTTATAAGGTACCCATACTGCACTTCAGTTTAAATGCATCCTGCGACCAAAAGCATGTCGTAGGCTTACACGCAACAAAAACTGTCCGTCGATGACAAATTTAACCATCTGTCACACTGCAACAACATTTAACCCTCAGGAATATTTTCTTCAATCTTATTTCCACTGACCCAAACTGCCAATATCAAAAACCACAGAGTGTTGA
>CM021526.1:21920364-21933002 GCA_010994315.2 Pisaster ochraceus | reverse complement strand
CATCAACATGATCAATTTCAAACACACTATTTTTTGTTAATAAATAAGCGATGGCCATCATGGGAATGGGAAGTGTACCCCCTTTCTTCGCACCAAAGTTGATACAAATCAAACAGTTCAATCTCAGTATAAGATTTAATGTTTTCTTTTATTGAGCTGCGTACAAATCATGCCTGCAGGAAGTACAGGCTCTGTGGCTCTTTTGTAAACGTAATGTCACACAGGTTACATGGTCTAACTTTAAGGTCTAACTTGTCTACTAGTAGTACTAGTACTAAGTGAAAAGTCTGAGTTTATGACTTGAGACTAAAGAAATAAGTTAGTATTACAACTTGCCTGTTTTTAATTGTGTTGACTATGTCATGACATTGTCTTTCAATGGATGCACACACAGTGTGTCATATGGTTTGTAATTGATTTTTATGGACATACCAGTTCATGTTGGTAATGAATTGTCTGGTCATACATCTGTACATATAGGTCATAAACCATAAACCAAAACTAAAAGCGGTTAATCCACTAATGATAATCAACTTCAAAGTCGAACATTCTACTGGAGTTTTTATTTAGTCTCGGCAAGGTCTCGGCAAGGTCTCAGACTGAGACTATTCAAGACCTGTGCCCGAGACCCAGACAAGACCGAGACCTCAACATTTGGAGACATCAAAATTGCAGAGACCTGAAAAATATTGTCTTGAGACCGACACCGAGACCTAGGGTGAGACCTCCAGCACTGGGTTGTGCACAGATTTGCACAACTTACATGGTATGGAGATTACCTTGATGGAAAACTTCCCTTGAAACATTTTGGTGAAACATTCTTGTTTTGAAAAACCCCAGCAGAAACAAATAAGGGGGTTTTGTTTTTCACTTAATTTTCTTGTGACTCCAATCAGGTTTCTCCAGGTTTGTTATTTCATGTATATGTCGGGTCACATATAAAAAAAGTAGTGATCTTTGACAATTACTATTTTTGTACATGGGCTTTAATTATCTGAAACAGTTGTTGTTTTGGTGTTTTTTTTGGCTTTGATTTTGTCTTTTCAATTTTCTTTTCAATTTTGTTTTCTTACAGCACTATGGTGTTCAAAAGGAGTGAGTACAGAAAGCAGTATAAAGATCCCATATGGAACTGCCACTTCCCACACTACAAAGAGAAGGTTGACTATCGTATCTACCGCCGTAGGATGGAACATCACCATCAGATATTTGACTGGGATTCCTCAGATAGTGAGAATGGTCAAGGGGACGTCAGAGCAGCCCCAACAGCCCCTAACAAGAACAACAACCAGGGGCAGTGGAATGAAAGAAGAGTACCACATCACACTGATGACCCAATATCATCGCCTGAGATGTGTCTTGAGCAGAAGGAGAAGAGTGAAGAAGAGCCAGATGCTCCCCAGCCAGACCAAGGTTCGTATTTACATGTACTTCAACTTGGATGTTGAACTATTTGTAACAAGCTTAACTATCCCTAATAGTCACACGTTTAACTATCCAATTCCAACTCAAGTAAATGTCTCAGCTTTCCCATACAAGTATGTTGGAAGTTGAACAAAAACAAAAATGAGCAAAAATGAGCAAAAATGAGCAGAACACTTGTCACAGAGGGGACTGGGACATGTAGCATGGTATTTTGGGTTGGTGGCCTGGCAAACATTTTTGTTGTGCTGAAGTATCTCTATAAAATTGGGCCCCGGACAGGGCAATGTTATTTAGTCTACTTTTTTTTCCTCAGAGTATCAAGTGCAGCCATGAGTTGCATTCTAAATGTTTACATCATTGTAGAGAATCATTTAATTTGTCTGAAAACTTTCCATTTCAATTTTTATATTTGTGTGGTTCTCCTTTTTAAACTTAGTTTTACAGCGGGTAAAGCAAGTTCGTCACAAAAAGCCTAACACAAAGAGAGACGGTAGAACATCAGCAGTAAGACCCCATACTTCACCAGGAGGCAAGAGACATGATGTGGGGAAGGAGAGAGCGCCAATGATAGCATTTGGTTGGGCCGATAGAGAACTCAAAACTGGATCCAAAAAGACGCACAATATAAGAGCTTCTGCAGATGTGAGAATCTTGTATTTAGTTGTGCTCTGAGTTTCTGCCTGTACCATTAGACCATTTCATTTTATAAATTGTCATTATGGTTCCTTAAATAGTTTTAAAAGAATTCTAATGAGAGCTAATCTAAGTGTCAAACATATGTAGTAATTTGCTTTACCAAGTTTCCAAAGCCCACCATTTACATTCCCTTCAACACTAGCAAAGTAAAAAGGCTGCTGGAGCCAAAATAAAGTTTCCTGAGGCTATATTCTAAGAATACGAACCATATTCTACTTCCACTTATTTAACTTGGACTCTGTTCTGAATTCCACCTAGCCACTACAGATCTACCCGTCTGCCCTGAGAGCCATGCGACGAAGAGAGCTAGACATCCAACAACAGCAGGAACAGGAAAAACAAAACTGCAAGGAGCAGAAGCTCAGAGCTTTGTTCAATATCCAACCACGAGACGACACTATGTGGACAACAGAGTATAGACGAAACTTCATTGGTCCATCGCGGTAGCAGGACCAATGAAGGAGGCTAAAGAAGAGCTCAAGTGCCTGTAACCGTGGTTATGTAAACCAAAAAGAGTGCTCAGTAAAAAAAGTTATTTTAGCTGTCCTTAAAGACTTTTGAGATGCCATGTAGCAGCTGACTTAGCAGGTGCAAATAAACTGGGGGAAAATCAACCAGCTCTGCTACCATAGACACGCACTGTCTGTAACTTTTAACAGTATACAACAGTCTGGGATTAGTTGGTAGTCTTGAAGAGGTGTGGTTAGATCCCTTCAAAGAGGTTGTTAGACCCATAGCAAACTTATGTTCTTTCCCCTGCACAAAAGATACAAGGCGTAATAGTAATTCCAGCTGCATGGGTATTAACTCTTACATGTACATGAAATGCACACCAAGGAGGGGGTCGACCCTAAATTGGCACAGTATTATGTTGTGTCAGTGCAAACGATTCACAATAATTGTAATAATAATTGTATTTGGCATGAGACTGGCACCATGTATATTGGCGCCATAGGTTTTGTGTGCACATTTGGGGTTATCGAGATTGTGAACTTTGTTTTGTTATAGAAGCTAAATTTGGAGATACACAAGGGTTTTGCATTGATGTTACAGTTATGTGACGACATTGTTGACAGTAGATATTCAAAATTAAATCCTTTTATTTGTTTGAATACATAGCTAAAACATGTCTTTCCTTGGGTACATTTTGTACCCAAGGTTTAGGAAAGAATACTTTATTTAGTCAAACTTGCTTCTTACTTTAGGAAGCCAGGCGGAGTAGTAAAAAATTATGTGTTTCAAAAAAACACAGGCCCGTCAAAACTAGTGTAATCAACAATGTCTTTTGTTCATTGATTAACTCGTACAACTTCTTATTACACGAGTCTTCAGCTCCTCTGTTCTTAATGGTTAATAATTTTAGTTGCCAACCATTTAATGCCAGATTAAAGATGTATTGAATTATTTTTTTCTCATTGGATTTTTTTTTTGTACATGTATAAATAATTTTACATTATAAGTGTTTATGGTTTTAGTTTTGTATGCAAAGTGCAGCTTTCTGGTGCCTTAATTTTTATGAAATAAGGTTTAATTTTTTACACCACATGCAGTTGTACAGTAACCTTATTAACAACTACTACAGACAAGATTTGTTTTCAGTTAGGACTTCTTAACAGACCCGTTGTTTTGACTGAAGAGAAAGTTTTGCAGAAAGGGTAGAATATGATTGCTTATCCATTAAGATGATGTCGTGAAAAGTCTTATGTTCTTTTGCAATACTTGTATGGACAAAATATGAAAGATGAACACCTGTCTGGCATTCTTTGGACAAAGTAACATTTCAGAAATTATTCTGTCACTTTATTAAGAAAAAGTAGGGTTTTGGTGAAATGATTATTTGTTATCAATGTGCTAATGTGCTGCGTTTTATATTTACTGTGCGACACATTTGCAAGGACAATAAAAAGCTATTCAATTATGTAAACACATTAATTGTACAGGTAACTTTTGTTCTTGTTTCCTAAACTTTAATTGCTGAGAGTGACAAGTTAAGTATGAAAGGTGTAATAGAAGAATGACCGAGGGCTTGAATTTCAAGAAAATCTCCAATAGGTCTTGCAGCTCAGAACAGTCCCTGGACCAGAAATACCTTTTACAATATCTAAAGTATTATACAATTATTGGATGCATATGAGTACAACTTAGCAGAATATAATCACTCGTTGAAATCTGGACTGTTCCATTTCATGAGGCTATATTGTATGGAGGCTATATTGTATGAATAAAATGCATTCTATTTGTTTTATATACCTCACATGTAGATCCTTGTCATTTGATGTTTTTCGCATAATTCATAATAATTTTTTTCAGCAATAAATAATACAAAAATTTTAGTAAGTTATTTCAAAAATAAGGTATTAAAAGACTGGTAAAGTCATAGCTGGAGCTGTCTTAGACTGGTTGGCTAAAGTACGCTCGGCATTCATAGCCATACACAGGTTGGCGCACAAGCTTATGTGCGCACTAATAACATGTAAAGCAATCAATACATACAGTTATTCAATGTAAAATCTATTAGAACGCACAAAGGATAGCTGTGAAGCATCCCAAGCATCCTGTATTTATCAATATAGGACTCAAATGTTGAAATTTTGGAGTGTCGGAACAGTACGCATGGCAAAATAAAGTATGACAAATCATGTGCTCCACCAATCAAATGACAAGGATCTATTAATGCAGTACATACATACACACATTTGTATTCACTTAACTTTTGTGAGGTTTGGATCTGAAAAGGTTATGTGTTTTAGTCAGTCTTGAAAAGTATGTGTTTGGGAAAAACAGTAGGCTGCAAGACTTGTTGGATGGTGGAGTTGCTGGCCCAATGCTGACATTCAGGGGTGAGGGTCATTGCTGACAAAAAGGTCTGAAACTTGGATCCATATTTAGAGAGGCACCGGTATGTTAAAATGATGGCGTTTCCACCTTCTAGTAACCATTGGAGTTACAGATTTTAAACAGCTTTTGAGAACAGTATGCTTAGCACTAGAAAAGTAGATTAAAAAAGCATGATTTCTTTGTATCTAGAGAAAACATCTACTTTTCTTTACAAGGCAGACATACAAAAGACTTCCAGATAGAAGTCCAAGTTTCTCATTACTGAAAATTACTAAACCCTATAGGATCACACAAGCTAGGCCTAGCTTGTGTGATCCACTGTGTATTTCAAACCCATAAACAATGTTTGTCATTAAGAAATTATCAATCACTGGAAATGTTTATGTAAATAATATTTTTATTTTAACAACGGCCACATCATCACTTACATACAGTTTCTATCTTTACGTCTTGGTTCAAACTACAGAACATTGTTACAGCTTTAATAAAAAATGCTCCTCTACAATGGTATCTCAATATGTTTTACTTTTGTTTTCCCAAGTGACCCAAAGCTGTGCCATTTTAAAGTGCTAGCCCTGAAAGTGGAGACTGATGATTTTGAGCAGTGATTGGTGACTGTAAGCACAGACTGCTGCCTCCAGCAGCCAATGCAATTTTGCTCCGTTTGACAAGAGTCTAATCACTGTATTCTGTAAGTGTGTACATTTATTTTAAATAATGTTCACAAGAAACACACCCTATTCCTTGCAATAAGCCATTTAGGAGTTCGTTTTGGAATAAAGTCTGGTACATCGACTTGATTGGTCACAAGTGAATACTCAAATTGGATTCCCCAGACTAGAGAGAGTGTTGCTATGTCACATGGTTCAGGGCAATTCAGAATTGTGTAGGTGTACTTGCCGTCTTTTACATATAACATATGACATAGTAACTCACAACAAAACCACAGCAACTCAAAGTTCAATGAAACAGTTGTCATAACTGAGCAAGTCATTGCACCAGGCATTATTCAATTAGAACTCACATATCGTTTATTGGAGACTACACCCACTAATTAATTTAGACAAGTATTACAGGCTGCAGCTTGGCAATTGTGTTCCTGCATTTCACAATCAACTTCAAGTGTAAGTCATCAACTAATTTGATATATTAGCCAACATGTAAAACTAGCAGACTCGGAGATAGTGCTGTTCCTTATTTAATCAATCATTTTAATTCTCATTAATTGTCACCCTCCAGTAATACGATTAAAGCAGTTTTCACTTTTTCAATTTGTCACCAAGTAATTTTTTATTATTTTTAAAAATTTGTTTTGACCTCAAATTTCTTCAAACTTTAATGTCAAATTCTCTTTAATGTAATTGAAAAACCCAGTTGCGGTTTAAAAAAAACCTAAAATCTTGGTATCTGAATTTTTTTTTTAACGTTTTGATTGTAAATTGTTGGAATTCAGCATGTGGCTGCTTATGACAATTTTGTAAACTCTTTCTTAGCTGGTAATAATAACAATAGCAGCAATAATAATAACAGTAATACCCACCAAAGAAAATGCTTGAGTGCATATTTAAAATACTGTAACAAAAATGGAGTTCATCTGCATTTCAGTTCCAAAACATTAGTGAAACCTCTCCACATTTTCCATTCCTATCACCACACCATAATTGATATAGTAACATACAAACGACTTAATTTGCATTTTAAAAGAAAAGCTCATCATTTCACAATACACATGAAAGAATAGTGTAGTATACAAAACATGCAATACATCTATTCAACATGTCCTCTTAATAACAGTTGAATCATTTTAATCAAAAATTGTCAATAAAATTAATTGATAACCATTACTAAAATTGTCATTTATTGTAATTAAAAGTGCAATCATTTACATGTACTCTATTCTTAGCAACAGACAAGAGCATGGTACAAAAAAACAATTGTCTACAAACACAAATACGCATCCGACAGTTAAATATTATTAAATTGCTATACATCTTGACATTAACTGAAAAACTGAACCTGTACAATTTTCTTTTTGTATCACAAATAATCTGATTTTTAATACTATTGTTTAAAAGTAATTTTAGCCTCCAGAATTGTCTGCTACTGTACTGTACTAGTGCTGTTTTTTGTTTGTTTACGCTAACCAGTGCCATCTATCTGGACACTGTTTCACTAATCCATCAAGTTGGTACATTTTGTGTGTGAATGCAAAGCATTGAAGGCTATTCTCTTGATATACATGTACATACTGTCAAGTAAAATGGCTATTTACACACACCACCAAATATATGACAATTATTTAGCAAAGCAATGGCAGTTAAAGAGGGGCTCTAAGGTTAACTTTTGTTTTGTAATTCACTCATTTTCAAAGGATAAAGTCCTTATGAAAGTTTTTAAAACAGTTACAAGTCTCTTACCTTACATTAAAACTGTGTAGTCTGCCATTTTATTTGATACCCCTCCAGTGTCAAATGTTTTAACATCCAAAACCATCCAATGGTGTAATATTTCAAATATATGGGTTTGTACATTTTTTTTACCAGGACTCTTTTTTACTATTTTAAATAAAAACGGCATTGAATTTGACCTTTTGACTAACGAAAGCTTCCTGTGTGTAATGTACAGACCCATTTATTGTTGACATCCAATGACAAAGTGTTTCAATTTTCGCTTCCACATTTTACACATTTCAACATGAAGTTAGAGACTTGTAATTTTTTTAATTCAGTTTCATAAGGACTCTATTTATTGGAAAATGAGTACATCGCAAAACGAGATTTTGACCTCAGAGCCACTCTTTAAGCAAATGTAATGTTAGTTCTACATTATTCAGGGTGTTGGTGATTAGGCCTATTGGTGATAAACGATGCCATATTGGTACTTTTAGCCTAGCAAGTGTTGAGGTGAAGTTGTGTGAAGCTAAAGACTGGACATGATGTAATGGAACATGTAGAAGGGCCTGCCTTCACAACTTGAGACACATACTCTCCTTGCGCATACTTTATAAAAACAAACATCCCAGCAGCAGCAAAGGCTTTTTTTCGCAGACCAAAAAGTTCTTAAGCTTACCTTCAGAGTTTGGACAGTATCACATTATTACGCTTCTAATCCGACAGTAAAATATCAGTTTCAATGCTTCACGTTAGATTTGAAAGGGGGGGGTCTTGAATGTCAGTACTTTTTGTTTACATCCAAACCAACGATCAACAAACAAAGCAACAAGTAAGAAGTTCTCTTAAAAATTCCCATGGGTTTTGTAGGAACAAGATTCACCTCAGCGCACAATTCCAACTAATGTTCATAATAATATTTACATGTACACACCTATCACCATTTAATTCCTTCAAAATAGTTAACATCATTCGGAATATGTTAAAGCATCATCTTTATTGATTGCGCCTGCATTCATTTATCAGATCTTAAATCTGAGCGGTGATTTACAAGTGTTACCTAAACTATGCATTTGTGACATGTAAGCTATGTGGTAAACAACTGAAAGTGACTGAAAGAAAAAAGAAAAGAAATTTGTGATGGTAAAACTAATTTATACATTGGACTTATTTACAGGTTTGTTTTAACATGATGAAACATCATCTCCAAGCAGCTAGGAATTTCTGATTCTGGTAAACTTAACCTCATCAATGCCTTCTTAAAAGCTGTTGTTTTACAGTTTCTGTATCATAATGGAGTCACGCATGGAACAGTTTTCGTTCTTGTACTGGAAATAGAAATATTAATTCAATTTTTTTCATCAAGAATTTATACAGGCCTGATGCTTTGTTCTTGAAAGGTCAAGGACACCAAGTTCTCCTTCTGTAAAGGGCACCTCTATGAGGAAATTGTAAATTTCTATTGGACCATTTGACGAGGAACCAAGGCAATGACAAGGGGCATGGAGGCAATGGTAGACTGTTAGGGAAAGCAAGCAAATATGCCTTGACTGCTACGCAAACGTGAGCTTTTCCAGTGACATTGAGCCGGCGCGAATGCAGCTAATTTTGATTCAATAATCAAGCATTACAACTTGGGGTGTCAGTGGTGATTGTACTTTGGCATTAAAACACAGTAGACTTGAATACATTTGGGTTAGCCATGATCCATCACCATGTTTCAATATACATGTTAAATTGTTACATCCCATCACGGCTAGAGTTTTGTTTACAAATGCTATTCCCGCCGAGTGACAGATGACATTAGCCCTTTTAGTATATCTATGTCTATGGAAAGAAACAGCAAGAACCAAGCAAAAGAAATAAAAAACAAGAGTATCATGGAGTCCCTACTGGGGAATGAAAATGAAGATACATCATTTTGGTTTAGTAAACCCCGGTAGTAAAATATATACATAAAGCTCTACTTCTATAAATTTTGACAATATACAGATGATTTCAGCATTCTCCGTAAAATGATATGGGCAGATCATTAACATCAAAGTCCTTCACCCCCCAACCCACAACAGGGACTTTACATGCACCCTGGTGGATAACACTCTACTTGTGGCAAATGGACCGCACAACCATCTTATACCTGTTGCATTATTATTGCACTGAGCAGAGCTTCGAATAGTGTACCATTAAAACCACTTCCCTCATTAACCCTCCCACTGTCTGACCATGCAATATTATTATATATGGTTTTAACTGACAGATAAACTATGCCAGCCTGCAATATACTATCATGTGATGAATAAATCTACACAGAAGACACATGTACACAGTTCTGTGCACAGTGTCACCATAATGCTGGTTTCAAAATGATTGTCAACTCAGTGGAAAATTAGAACACGAGGGTGAGGGTTGACAAGCAACAAATGAAAGCCAAAACGCCCAACTATAAAAAATTAGTTTCTATGAATAAAAGTGAGCTCTGCAGCATGAGGACATTGAAAATAGTTTTTCCTTCTCTTTTTCATGATCTCAAGATCGATGACCTTGTATTTCATACAAAGACTCGTCAGCACAACAAAGCCTTGTTATGCTTACATGCTTCTACCTATATGCACTTGAGATGGCTAATGAACTTGCATAACAGAAACACAATCCTCATGTACACTGAAATATCTGTATATTGTTGACTTCCATCGCTAGCTGCCAGGAATACTTGCATCTCATGAATATTCAACAGCCACATCTGTTGTCCGCGTTCGCCGGTGTCCTTGTGACTTTGCGGAGTGTGGAGTCACCATACTGAATGCCAGATCCCATCCTCTCTGGGTCCAACTCACCTGTGGTTAAGACCGCAAGGAAATCCAATTAAAAAGTATGAAAGAGAAACCATGTCTCAAATTGTTAATCATGGATTGATAGATCAATAGCACTCTGAGCAAAAGCTAAAAAATAGAAAATAAGGACCCGAATCTCAGACAAACGTGTCCAATTTCACTAAAATACGCGGTCATAAAGTCCATGCCCAAATTGTATGTTTACTCGTGTGTACCGAGTTTGACTAATAGTGCAGTTTGACGTGTTGATGATGCGGTGATCAGGCAAGTGGTGGAATGTTTGTCTGACAGCCGGGTATTTTGAGCGAAGGTGATGTCATTAGTGCAGAGTGCTACAGAGATGAATTATTAACCCCCAATATCCCCTGATATTGGCAGAAGAAGTTGATGACATCATCGCCAAAGGATCTATACCTAGGTACAGCCAAATGATTTGATACATATCATATCAACCATGGCTTCTAGTCTAGCTTGCTAGCAACATCTGCAGGGACTAAATCAAGGCCAATCAATAGGTGAATAGTACATGGTTCACTCAACACTGTAGATGAGCCAGCCATTTTCCTAGCATAGATCTGCCATGTGCATGTAGAGCCTTGACTTTATGCTTCATTTGGATTGTATTTATGTCTTTGTTTAGATGAAAGTGTCATTACATCACTGTGACAATACATAATTTCATAGTACTTCTATTCACTGCTGTCCCCAATTTGAGACTCTGCTGACCATGCAAGGGGCCAATTGGAATACCCTAAACACCCAGTTCTAGGCTGATAAAATGAAATGGGGATGGGGGTGGTGTTGATCTGTATTTACTGTCCTACCTGATTCAATCTTGGTAAGTATCGACCTTGCACATTTCAAGAAAGCCTCCTCCACATTTTCACCAGTCAACGCACTTGTCTCCAAAAACATCATCTCTGTAGAAAGGGAGCAGTTTAAAAAGATAAATGGTTTAAGGACCACTGTAGACAGAATTATTGGTGATTGACCATTTTAATTGTCATAGAATACATCTACTGTATACATTTAACATAAATAAACAGCTAGTCTCTTGCACAGGGCTTCAATACGTGGGTTGGCACAGCAGGCACCTGGTCTACCTGATATCTATTACTTAGAGATAACTTACAATCACACATTTAGCACAGACATAATATGTATTGTCATATTTGTTTTAAGCCTACGCTGACAGCACTTAACTTCAACACTTAACCTCTACCAGTATTACGGTCCATTACACTTGGGTACGAAGATCAACTCATGTTAGTCCCATTCACATTCAATATAACTTGTTCTGGGCCAGTAAAAACTGTGAAACGCAATATGCTCAAGAGGAAGTAATTTGATTATTCAGTTATATCTGACACATTCTGATGTAAGAAATGTGCTTGGTCATCATTATTTTTTTCTATCACAGCTAGTTAGTAAACCAGGGCTCAGAACGTTTAATGGCCCGACACTAAAATCACTGAACAAAATAGTGAACAAAATAGTCCTGAAAATGTACCAAGTAAGCAATGTTCATTACTACAGCATCATAAGGTTACAAATTACTATCGGCCAAGTGCTTAGCTGCAGTCCTGTCGTAAATGCAAAACCTATAGTTGCTTGAGTAATTTCAACCCCAAAAACTTCTGCATCCCACAGCAAAATTTTACCATTAGACCCTCAGAAAGATCATCTTAAATCCAATAGCAGCAGGTTCGTTTAAGTTTGTTCATGGTTTACAAAGCAGCAAGGGTGTATTTTTCAGTGTTTACAGCACAAGATAGTTTTAAGGTCGGTGTCGGTGATTTTTTTGTTTACTTTACTTCATACATATTCATTATAAAGAGCCGAATTTTCACTGGCCCATTCACCATCACAAGCCAGATGCTATTTTTGCTGCTTACCAAGTGGGTGCAAGCTTTCCCACACAGGGTAAATAGGCATGCATAGTACACTTTCGCATGTGCAACAGTTTATTACGCATGCGCTTTACAAAGCAAACGTGGAACCGTCGCATGGGTGTGCTGGCAATATAGGAGCAGCGAGTGTTTTTTCCACCTTCAGTTTACCCTTTTTGGGAATAGCCCTCTCCATGGTAAACTGTAGAGGGCGTACTGTGTTGCCAATCACCCTAAAACTGCAATAGTCTTTAATAATAGAAACTGACATGTAAATGAGTAAAAGTAAGTTAATTGATGAGTAGAGGTAGACAGTTCCAGAGTGTTTGTGCAGCGACAGCAAAAGCTTAATTGCCTTAGCCATATAATGTTGTTTCAAACGCAGTTAGGAATTCTGAAGTGTCTCACCATTTTCTTGTGCAAATCTGCTGGCTTCAAGGAATGTAACTTCTCTGTCTGCATCCAGGTCCTTCTTGTTCCCACACAGGATGATTGCAATGTTGTGACTAGCCAATGTCCGTGCGTCTGTCAGCCATTTTGTGAGTGCATTGTATGTTTCACGACTGAGG
>CM021526.1:21900993-21919364 GCA_010994315.2 Pisaster ochraceus | reverse complement strand
TGTTGGACTCTGATTATGGGGTATGTCTGATCCCATGTAAAGCATAATTAGTTCACCAGTGCAAGCCTCAGTCCAACAGAATTAAAAAAACCTACAATTGGATTCTGATGGGTTGGGGGTGGTTGGGCTTATATTATCATACCATGGTATAAGAAGATACTAGTTTAGTGGTGACAACCATGTAACCATTTCCTCTTAGAAGATGTGGTGGTTGTAAGATTAAACATGGTTACACCCCTAACCCAGTTTCCTCTAATGACCTTCCCTACCACGCAAAGCTTACTTGTACCCTTATAACGTTACCAACAACAATCAACAATAAACAACAGAGGGAAAATATAATTTAGCCCAATAACACAAATAAGCAATCAATTTAGTAAATACATTTTGAACAGTAGGTGCAAGAGAAGAGAACAGCTGCAGCGCCGTCCGACAAATGATCATACATATATGTCATATTATGAACAAAGGTACGATTGAAATATTTGTATTTATGTTTCCTGAATTCTTACCTTGTGATATCATAGACAAGTAGGGCCCCTGCTGCCCCTCTGTAGTAACTTCTTGTGACAGATCTGTTTAAACAAAAAGACATTACCGGCTTAAACTTTCTACTGTCTTACCATTCAACATCATCCACTGAATGATTAACTATGTCAGCCTGCTATGTGAAATCATGTGGTGAAGACATCTAAACAAGAACATTGTGGTGGAGGGGCATTAAAGTCACAAGAACAAGTACAAAAAGTGTGATTTGAGTTTAGATTTCAAGCAATGTAGAGAGTAAACTGCATGGAGTGAGGGTGTCCAACATCTTGTGTGCAGCACTTAAGAATGGGGAAAAAAGAAGTCACATCACAATATTGGTTTACGGTACCAAGCATCTTAAAAAGTACCATTCAAATAACTGCAGAGAACATCACAATACATTAGGATTTTGTACATGGACATTTTTTATAGCGTCTGAAGGCTTTAAATAAAAGGTGTTAACAGCAAAAAGTGATTAGTGATAGCATTACCTAAATCTTTCTTGGCCTGCTGTGTCCCATATTTGTAGTTTGACTGACTTGCCACCAACGTTGATGATTTTCGATCCAAACTCAACACCAATAGTGTGATTTGAATCTTGTTTAACTGCAAAGGATAAGATTGAGTAACAAAAACATCAGTCACACAAAGACATAGAAAAACAACTACTTTTGACAAGTTACAAAATTATTGATATCAGCAATTTACAGTGATGGTACAATACTAGCTTTCTGACCACTACTCTCATTCCAATCCAACAGAATACTTCCAAGATCCACATTGCTGTCACTTTCAATTTGTGTTTGACTTCACTGCTTTTGACCCCATGCACTGGTGTCATACCCGCCTACCATCTGTGGCAGTCTGCCCATGGTCTGCCACTTTGAGAGTCAAATTGCATATAAGACAAAAGCGAACTTGTTAACACGTCCCCTAAAAAAATGCCCACTACACAGGTGACAGTTTTACACACACAGAAACCAACTCCCAAAATGGTGCAACCAATATTTTTTTGTGGTGATGAAGTCGGGTGAATTGGATCAATATGCATTTTCTATTGGTCTTGTTTTTTCAATTTCAATGTTTTGAAGTGCCTTGAGTGTCTCTCTAGAATGATTTGACAATGTGGAGAATTTATGTCATAAAAACGCCTAAAAACAAGGAAAAGTGAAACCTGTGAAGTCTCCTGAAAATCAATGATGCTTGAATCCTTCTAACATGTTTGAAAGTGTATGTGAGTAGACTCACTGAAATGTACTTACATTTGCTTTCAATAAACTGATGAAGAATGCATGATTTGCCTGTACCAGCGCTTCCGATAACAAGGAACTTAAACAAAAAATCTGAGGGAAAAACATTAAGAAAATAAGTCATAAAATATTTAAAGAAAAAAAAAAAAAACTCAATAAAACAAAACAAAGTACTTTAATATATTTGAAAAAAAATCAACATTATTGGCTTCACAGGGAAAGACTTCATCCTGCAATTTTGCAAAGCTGAACATGTGTCATGCACACTGAATATTGAGTAGCAAATGATGATTTTTGAGTTTAGCATTTGACACATTTTGTGTAGTGTTTTGCTTTGCCACACAAGGGAAATCATTCACTGCTATAATTTTACTCTGACAGCACACGTTCACTTTAAAACATTATTAGGTAAATAAATAAGATAAAAAGCAAATATTATTTGATCATAATGAGCGAAAAAGTGGCATTCAATTCAGATTAGAAGTTTTCCCATTGGAACTTTAAATATTAAGTTCCTGCCATTTTGGTGTATCGCTATGAAAAATCTCCGAGGTGACAATCACTCAATTACACATAGTGGGCGCCTTGTTTACTGATGCGCATGATCACGAGCACTGATTCGACTTGCTGAAACAGCTGCATTACCTAACTAGTCTTTTTGTGTCAGTGCGTTGTTTAACTCTGGGCTGCTTGCTGCTGGATTGTGCTCTGCAGTGGTGGCGCTATGTGTGACGATTACCCCCTTGACTATAGACTACTACTACAAGAACAGCAAAGTCATACAGTTTATCATTCCACATGTGCATCTATAATCATGGCACTGACAACGTTTGATTGAGTGATTGTTGGCTCAGCGATTTTTCATAAAATTGCACCAAACGCGCTAACACAAAATCATTTTAATGTGCTCTCCGCAATTGTGAAATAGTAAGTGTCAAATGGGGGGGGGGGGAGGGGTTTGATTTCAGCAAAAAACCTGCATGTTTTTATACAAAATTTCTATAGTTAGTACTATTCATCTGTATGTGATAATGTTTGGGACTCGCACAAGGCCAAGAAGCGGAGCTCAAGGGAGACCAACGTATTGGCACTCTAGGACTTACCATGGGGTATAATAACAGTTGACACATTTTCACTACATTATTATTTATATTTATTTAGCATGATAAGTACAGACACTTAAAGTATAACTATCTCCATGGATTGTGATAATGGTGAAGATGTCTGAGCAGAAAAACTAATCATGACTGACTGACTGACATCTATACACTGTGTTACACTGTTGTTATGTTAAACAGCGACAAGTTCAATTGGACAGCAAGGTCAACACCTGCCTGGTCATAACTGTCAGTCATTGTCAAGACTCAACAAGCAAGGAAATGACAAAGTTGAAAAAAATGGGTTAGCTCCAACAACCGGTTAAGAAATACCACAACCAATCCGGTACTGCAAAAACAATGAACACGTCAAATCAAAACTTAAAAATTTACTGACTATGACTCATGAGTAATATTTACATTTATGCTCGGGAATTTCCATTTGTCATGTTTTGTTACCGTAACACAACTGGCCAGGCAGTGGCCAGAGTGGCCAGTGCATGCAATACAACTTCAACAAGCATGACAAGCGAGAAGCCAAGCAAAAGGACGTCGTGTCGTGTACGTAGACAAGACATTTTAAATTAAGTTTCAAGTAACTTGAACATTCTTAAACCGATTTCACATTTATTTTCAGTTAACACATTATGTAAAATTAAGTTTAAATGGTACAATACCGTAAGACTCCGACATTTTCCGTGTTTTGAGAAGCCAACACGACGACGTCGATTATCAGAACTGCGTACGCCCGTCAATTTTCCAAAATGGCGTAATAATATTGTACGTAAATTAGAAAATTCAATTGAGATATTTGAAACAATTTGTAAATAACACAATCACAAAAATAAATGTTGCCATAAATTGTGGTTTATTTTGATAAATTCAACTGTTTATGTTGAAAGCAATTGAATAAAACATAAGTTTTTGAAATACGCATTCGGGACAAGGACGTAGATGACCTTTTCTGTTTCCATTTAAAGTATTATGCATGACGTAAACGATGTGGATGACGCATCGCTGGGGGTATCCTCAATATGAATAAGTAATTATGTTTACAAGGCCAGCTGATCGGTGTACGCGCTGGTTCCAACGTGGAGTGATTGACGCTTTGGTCAAATCGGTTGTTGCAGTCCCGGTAACTTAACACTGATTAGTTGTTGACAAAAGTGAAGGCTGGATTCGTCCACGTACCGAAAAACACACCGCAACATGATGGTATAAAAGTACGACCTCACCGGAGCATCATTATTCTTGCTTGAGCTCGTAATAAACACAGTCCAAGAGGGGGAAACACCCATTCTGCACACGGTAGCTGCTTTGGATTAAAAATATAAAAAAACCATCTCATCTTATTTTCAAAAGAAAGCGAGTCCAGAGAGACGGTAGATTAAAGATGGGATTATGGCTATCAAAGGTGACGAGTGCTCTCAGTGAGCTTGTGGGATCTAGCGGACCTCCCAGCCGTATACTTATGCTCGGACTCGATGCTGCAGGTAAACGATTCAAATAATGTATGGTCAATAACTATTTCGTTGTATGCTTCAATCATTAAATCATTCGGTCATTTTATCAATATTTCAGAACGACAGATTTTGTTCCATATTATGGAAGGACAATAATTTTGTTTTGCCCTCGGTCGGACGTCACAAAATCGAAGGGTCAAATTTTATTCCCAGTACTACAGGAACACAATGCAGTGATAGCAGAAGTGTAAGAAACGATGAGATCCCTGTCTAAAAGTTTCATTTGATAATTTCCCCCATTCTTTTTATCACCAACAGGAAAAACCACAATTTTGTACAAGCTGAAGCTGAACGAAGTAGTGAGTAGCATCCCGACGATAGGTTTCAACGTGGAGACGGTATCTCCGATGCCCGGCCTCACCTTCACTGTGTGGGATGTAGGTGGGCAGCAGAAACTACGCCAGCTGTGGAGACACTACTACCAAGGCACCCAGGGTAAGGAAGACGACTCTCCTACTTTATGAACTCACATCCATCATTTATGGAGACCATGGATTGTTTCTTCGTGCAGAAAGCTTAAGTGTTTTACTTAAACGATGTGGAATTATTTGGACACACAAACTGAACCACCAAAAACGTTTGTTTTGCCTAGAGTCTGTTGCAGTGACTTGAGGATTAACTCAACATCCCTCCCAAAAAGAGGAACATGAAAACAAGTGGAATGTTTGGTAACTTTCAAGTTGGATAGTTTAAAATTAACAGGGTGAACAAACTAGAAACTACCCCCAAGAACAAAATAATACACGGGCTTGCTGAATACTTTACTCTTCATTCCTTTTATAAAAAGAAGAGTAGGCCTACATGATATTCGTCTCTTGACACAATCTTTCCAATCCATTCAAGTTTAAAGATTCTTCGACGAGTATCTTTGCCTGACTTCCCCCTTTTTTATCCCAAGGTTTAATCTATGTAGTTGACAGCAGTGATAAGGGGCGTTTATACGAATCGAGAGACGAGCTCTTCGGTATCCTCAAGCACCCTGAGATAACCTCCACAGTACCCGTAGTCATCCTCGCCAACAAGCAAGACTTGCCCGGTAATTGCACTCATTTATTTATCCACTCCCTTAATAGTTGGTTCAACCGGAGTAATAATTCCCTCCAAATATTACAATATACACTATAAGGTTGACTTTTAAAATGGATAAGTAAATGTTAGTTAATTACTTTCGAGGGAACGATTTGAAAAAAAGATCGATACATTTTTGGACGTACACTTTTTTGAGAAAAGACCTTTAGAAATAATAACAAACGCGAATTTCTTGTGGATCCTTTCTCATAAACACGAGTGCCCTTTGACGAGCGCACATGTTAGTGAAGTTGAATTCAAACTTCAAGACTTTCCAATTTCTTAAAAGGGCATTCGAAGCGATGCTGAGCATTTTGTGAACTGTTCTTTACAATATTAGTGTATTTATTTGGGGTGTTTTTTTACCATCAATCAGGTTCCCGTGGACCGTCTGACATTGCACAAGCTTTAAATCTTCATCATCTAGCTGAACATCCATGGCACATCCAAGGAACGTGCGCTCCAAACGGAGAGGGCATCTACGAAGCGCTTAACGTCTTGGGGAAGATGGTTCGAGAGTACAAGAAGCTAGGATCGCGGTGATGATAGAATTTCGAACAGTTGTGAAAAGTACGAATTCACATTGCTACGTTTCTCGGATTGTTTGGACCTCCAGGAACAGGAATGGGTGAAATTTAAAATGAACAGTGATTTGATTGACTTTTTAACAAGTCTCATTCCGGACATGGAAGTTTTTCGGGACCGTTCAGACTGTTTTTCCACGTGCATAGGACATGTTTCCGATTGAACTGCGAAGAGTGCCCTCATCGAATTCCGCCCATAAAAATCCATGGTTTAATGGATGCGGGGGGGGGGGGGGTAACCAATGGAGTATTGTACACTATGCATTTTATGCAAATGTTAAAACTGTTGAGTACATTCATGTTCACTTGTATCTTAGACGGGCAGACTGTGTACATTGCTTTTTCCATCCAAAGGGCAAGCAAAACAATTTCAAAATGTGTGACAGAAATTATATGCAATAGTGATTTATATCTAATGTCTGCATTGTGGCCGTTTGAAGGGTTACTCTTTGTAAAAAAATATATCCCCTCAAATATCACTTTACGACCTTTAAATATTATCTTCACTCTGTTGATTTGTGTAGTTTATAGTATATTGAGATATTTATATTTTTAATAATATGTATATTTTTTACATTGACAAATATGTGGGCTCTGAAGCCTAAACGTTTTTATCACTGTCATTATTGGAAAGAAAAATGATGGGTGTTATAATATACAAACATAAAACTAAAGGGATTGTACAAGTATGTACCGTACAAGCTGTACAAGTATTCAAATCATAGCTTTAAAGAGACACACCTTTAGGATCACCACAATTATATTAATCCTAAAGAAATACATGTAAATATTGTTTGACTTGTATAAATGGCACTATGACTTGATAACACTCTAATAGTGCCTGATCCCTAAAATATCCAAGATGATAATTTAATATTGTATATAGTTTTACGGAAAATGGAAAATGTTTTTAGACATTGTCGAGAATAATTTACACTTTACATCTATCATAAAATTTAAAAAGTAAGGTTTAATTTAGACCGGTTTTGTAATGCTATTGTGTGCATAAATAAGCTGAGTTGCGGTGTCATTAATAAATGTATATATATTTTAATCTAATGAAGAAAGAGTCATTGTACCTCGGAATTTATTTTACGTCACTTGCTTTTCCTTTCAGAGTTATTGACTCATTAGACGCACAGTATATCACGTATAATGAACAGGTGTCCATTTGCAATGATATTAAATTGCATCGATCCTGAAACAAAAACTACAAAAGATGACACAAAGATTGTTGGTAGCCTATACATGCACTCTCTCACACTCCTGGGTCAGAACCTACTCGAATTGCGGGTCCCCGGGGGTCATGACCCCATTTCTGGGTCAGACTGCTGGCCCGGCAACTGTTCACAAACTAGTGGGTTTTAACTCGGGATCTGCGTCAGTTTGACCCATTCCTGAGTCATTTTGACAAAGATTCTGGGTCATACAGGCCTATAATTGGGACATGCCTCACTGGATCCGGAATTCGGGTCAATTCTGACCCGGGAGTTTTCAGAGTGCACAAGGGGGCCTTTCTTGTGCAACGTCACAGCCACGAGCGTTTAGTGCCAAACTTGGTTGGCAACAAAAACGGGCAGCCTTTACTGCAAAAAATAATAAATAGATAAATAGGTAAAATAAATAAATAAATAAATAAATAAATAAATAAACAAATAAATAAATTAATAAACAAAAATAAATTATCAATAATCAAAATACTATAAAAGTTAACCATATCCCTATAAATACTATAAAGTACTATAAAGTTAACCATATCCCTGAGAATGATTGCGCTACCCAAAACAAAAACTACACATACTTAAAACAAGTTGTAATGTTTTGTTTAAAAGGGACGGTCAAAGAAAGGAGCAGCTATCTTGTTTTTCTCTTATTCAAAACAAGGTAACCAAACTGAGGCTGAAATAAAAAACAGTCTGGTACGAGAATCAGTAGGCCTATCGATAGTTGCTATCACACACAGGGAACACGACCAAGATGGAGCCAGCTTATGCATGGAGTGGTTTGAACAGAATTACCACAACCTCACTCCTATACCTCAAGAAATAAACATTTCAAATAATTAACAACTACGTATATTTGTTAGCCTCCCGGTGATTTCTTGGCATGATGTGGAACCAACGTGGAGGTATTGTGATTCATTGACAAAACCAGGAACTTTTATAAATTAGCATAATTATTGACCGTCACTGGATATTGCCCAACCGGGGGCAATGTTTTCCCAGCGGTTGCCAAGTACATTTTAAGCAGGTAGGCTGATTGGTTCTTCTTCAGTCGCGTTATGAATACATTACAAAGTGTATACTCCTCAAGTTCCACGTGTACTGAACCACATCATCTGTCAAAGACGTAAACAAGGGGAACGTGTACCACTATTTTTGCATATAAGATACACCAACAAAATATCATCTCATTTTAAAAGAGATCACTCATGGTGTTGGACACCTGTTGACATTTAAGGGCCATTTTATTCAGGAATTTTAGGTCCTGCTTCGACTAAAAGAGAATGGGGTTATTTTTTTCAAGACTGTCGAGTGCTTTTCAGAGTTTTGTGTCAGGTGGAACTCCCTGTCGAATCTTACTGCTTGGACTTGATGCAGCTGGTAAACTTAAATTTAAACGATGCTTATAGCGTTAAAAGTATTTGCGACAAATGTTTAAAAAAGTTACATGAACAGTTTTTCGTTACCTGGGCTGAAATAATATATATTTCGAGCACTTGCGGAATTTGTCTTGCCGGTGGGAGTACGTTCAACGTAAAAATTTGTTAATCATGTTAGCTCTTTTTTAAAGTTCAGCTTGATGCCTACTATTAAACGTAAGAGAAGCATTGTTGATGAAGCTCTGCATTTACAATACGCTGGATCATTTATTTTGTGTCAAAGTTATTCGTATCTAAACTAATTCTTCCTTCAGGAAAGACGACTATTTTGTACAAGTTGAAGCTGAACGAAACCGTCACGACCATCCCAACCATCGGCTTCAACGTAGAGACGGTGACTCCGGCACCGGGGCTGACTCTGACGGTTTGGGACGTGGGTGGGCAGGAGAAGATACGAGCACTCTGGCAACACTACTTCAGAGGCACTGAAGGTAAGCTTGGTTTGTTTACGGTTTCTATGGTTTAAACAAAATGTTCCAACGTGGAACTGGTTTAGGAATTGCTGACTGGCTCCCTCAGCTAGCTCTCATCCTATTCACGCCTTTCATGTTTGAGCTGTTTAAGGTTTTTATTTTAAAGTAACTAATTCAAATAACCTCACTCATAGCTTGCCCCACGGTTTGAACATTCTAGAAAAATCATCTGGTAAGCATGAAATATGCTTATCTCAGAAATGTAACTGCTCATAGTAACAATAGCAACAGGTGCCGGCCAAAATGGCAATTAATTGCCAGGTAACATTTGCCATCCTTCGGCTGCGGATCAGGCGACTACAAGTTTCATCCAATCACGGCGACCTTAGGCAAGTGTTGCAATTTGCTTTGTTAAGTATTTTCAAGCATGCAGGCGTTGGACATAGTTGTTAGAAATGATGCCAGGTAACATTTGGCCCTCGAACTAAAGAACTTTGAGTGAATCATTGTTGTGATGTTTATCAAAATGCTCTTCGGTGTTGAATTCGAGTGTATTAAAAGTAATTTACATTTGTGTATGCATTATGTTCAGGTGTTGTGTATGCTGTAGACAGTGCCGATCATTACCGAATGGGCGAAGCAAGAGAAGAGCTTTTCCGAGTGCTGCAAGATGACAGCATGTCCAGGGGAGTACCTGTAGTCATCATGGCCAACAAGCAAGACTTACCAAGTAAGAATTTACGAGATGTGTTTTTGCGGAAGAAAATTTCCTTTTATGTGGCCTATCATACAATCAAATCCACTGATAATCTGCTTGGATCCATTTCATATGATGTTATTTAATTTGATTAGGGTCAGTGGTTACTTTCTTGAATCTATGAATAATAGCGTTTTCAAATTAACATTACAATTTTGGGGTCAAATCGGCAAAAAAATTGGAACAAGAACACAAGCAAAAATCAGGTCTGTACAGAATAGTTATGTTGTAAGATAGTACTGATGAATACATTTCCATGCTAAGATCTGAGTAATACAGTAAAACTGTTTGTGGCCATAGCCTGGTCGGGTACTATCATCAAAATAATAATCTGCTTGTTTTCTATTCTCTTAAAATCTAATTTTAGACGCAATGAACCCATCTAAACTTTGCGACGCTCTTCAGCTGCGCAGTCTACCTCGCAACAATCCCTGGCACATCCAGGGGACATGCGCCACCAACGGCGATGGAATAATAGAAGCAATCAACGCTCTTGGCAAGATGGTGAAACAGTTCAGGAAAGAGCAGCCACGCCACTAAGTCCCATATCCATAACCAACTTAAATCTAGAATACAACACCGATTTTGTTTTCGGCAGAAAGAAGACATTTTGAGCAGTGGGGGGGGGGGTGGGGTGGTGGTCACCTCTCTCCTGGGGAGAGCTATACAGAGAAGAAGAGTTATACTACAGAGACAAAACATACACGTCTTCAATTACAAAGACATTCCTTTTGATTAAACATGAAAGGTTTTAGAAATAAAATATGTAAATGATGGTTATCCTGCATTCAATGGGGATGGTGAATGACACAAGGTGCATCGAATAAAAATGTTGGAATCAGTTCAACTGTTGTATGACTGAAACACTCACAGGGCCGCCTGTTGTGATGTGAACAAGCAGTAATTTAAATGATTTGATTGCACAAAAAAGGTTACATACACAAATCTAGGAGTTTTTATATTATATTTCTTTATTCATTTATATACAAAAACAACAACATGCTGTTTATTTTAGTAGATTCTTTTACAAATTGTATACTCATCTTAAATTAGCTTTGTCCAATGGTCCATGGTGTGTGATTAGTCATTAGTTTCATAGAATCTTTGTAATTTATTCATGACATTCATGGATTCATCAGATATCCTGTATCTCGAACTTCGTGAGGCAATAAAAGAAAATGTAAATCTACTGAACACTATGACCAAGAATTTAAAAGTATACTACTCATTTGAATAGAGCCGGGTAAACAGGGAGAGCAGAGGGGTGGGGTTGGTACCGCCAAAGAAAACAACGATGACTGGTGGGAACAAATTAAGGTGGTGATCAACACTGGGAGTGGTGATGGTGGCGACTGGTCATCATGGTGACTAGGAAGATGATGGCGTAAAATGACAATGGCGGAAATGATAACACTCAGGGGACACCATGGTTACATATGACAATGGCGGTAACGACGATGACCGCATGCAGGGCAACATTCCCAAGTTCATTTTGTATCATAGATGGGTTCAAGGAGGGCTAACAAAATGATGAAATCTTCCTCGTCAATCCATCATGAATTAATTAAGGTACCACTTCAGGGTTGATCTCCATGTTTTGGCTCACAATATTGCATTTATAATATTTGTCTTCATTATAAACTCATGAAAGGGGGGGGGGCCATCTGACACTCAAAAGGGTGAATACATACACCCATGACGGCAATATTGACATGTTCTCATCGAGGCCCTAATTATTGCATTTTTGTTGCAAGTTGATCCATGATAATGTTCCTTCAATAAAAAAAGGAACTTTAAGCCGTATTTCAAAACAAAACTTATCAAAATTTGAGATGGAGGCGCGAGACTCATTTTCAAACAGTTTTACATCTTTCCCAGTGTGAAAAATCGTGATTCCAACCAACTCATGAGCTCCAAACCTAGCCGCTCACTCTTTATAAGTTACATGGTCTGGATGAAGCGAAACAGTTGTGCCGTATTATATCAAGAATTACCGCAGCGCGCATGGCGTACAAGTCAAACAACCCAACCCCCTAAGCCAACTAGACCATCATGACTATTAGTTTTTGATAGAAGTGCTAAATATTGGGCCAAGTGGGGATGCTCAACGCGGTTTTACACAGTTGTTAATTCGGTGTTTTTCATCACAGGCAAGATGTATTTATTCATGTACTTCCTGTGTTACATCATCACTTTTCGCTTTGAGGTAAGTGAACATGATTGTTAAAAACCACCACAAAGTTGAATCATAGTACATGTACGTATTCAAAGGCCATTATCGAATTCGGGACGAGCATGACTGCTACTTGGACCAAATAACCTTTGTTTAGAAATAGAGCGACTTTGTACATTCCAGAGCATTTCCCGGCAGACGAGCTACTGCAATGCTCAGGGAAATTTTACACTTTGTGTCATAATTTCCACATTAGTTCACGAGCAAGTTTTGAGACGTGCCCGCCCCGCCCCCTTCTTCATACCAAAAGTTGATAAAAATCAGACAGTGCAATCTCCATAAACTATAAGATTTTAAGTGTTCTTCCATTTGGCTGTGTACAAATCAAAGTCTGTTTCAGTGATGTCACAGGTTACATGGTCTATATTCCTTTCATAAAATTTACCCATACTGACAAACATTTTGGTTGTTTCTACGTTACAGGGAAAATGGCTTAACTAGGCCTAGTATTATTATAAGTGCTCATCATTGACTAGCCTGTTATATGAAATAACGACGGATAATAAAGTATTTCAGAGTACTTTAAACTTTACCGCAGGAGCTACACTTTTTTGTTTTCAGAAAAGTATCAATCACGCACTAAACATGAATTGGCCATGTAAGGATCCGGTTGAGTCTTTGCCATGTCCAGTGTGGTTAGGAATAGGAGCGTCAAACAAGAGTCGAGTAGTGACGCATCACACAAGTTGAACTTTGTTTCAGTAACATAAAACGTGTAGATGGTGTTGCCAGTGGTCAACCCTATTGGACCTACATGTATTTCTCGAAAGATACTGTCACTCTCTTTTGAGTATCTAGTGTATACGTGACAATTTGATTGAACACGAGACGTAAATAATATCATAATGTAGCATACAAGGCGTTTGCACGAACTGCACGGATTAAATTGAAATGAGTTCAAAAATCGCGATAATTCATAAGGGCATATTATGCACATTCATACTGGATGATTGACCCATCGCGGCGGGATAAGCTCGTGTGCGGTGCTGTCGGTACACGGCAAATCTCGAGGTATACCTGGAATTGACAGTAAAACCTCGCCCTCATCACACACCTTCTTCCGTGTCACAACAAACTATCTCTTTTAACACTCATGTGGGCTATAAAATGAGCGAGAACGAAGCTGATTTGTGTTCAACGACTCGGGATCATCACAGCCCCATGCGAATTTGCAGGTGAATGCATTGAGGTCAACGCGGAAGTTCGTACACACACTGCTCTTCGCCCGTCAACGGCCGCCCTCTCTCCGATTCCGCGTACGGGGCTATTAATACCAGCTGTAACGCGACAACACCGTGACTTCATATATTATTTTCTTTTTAAACGGATATTTCTCGTCCATACATGTGAACACAACTCCTGAACGAGTTAGCCGTTGTAACAAGCTTTGTGTAGTAGCTGCCAGGAAGAATTAGTGACCGTGTGTTTGGACAACAAACCAGGAACATCTACATCAGAATGGGAAGATACCGTATTTTGGCGATTTGCTGATTTTACTACCGCATAGAGATCGATAAGGAAGTGGACGACAAAAAAACATCTAAAGCTGGGTAAAGTGCAAGGGGATTTTGGTTCGTTCATTCTTTCTCTTTGAAAAGGGGACGTACAGCTTCAACATGGGTGCCAAATCAACAAAGATGGGCCACGTCATGGGCAAACTGTCTGACTTTTTACATGTGGACTGCCGCTTTTCTATCAGTGGTGATAGAGAGTCACGTATACTGATCCTGGGTTTGGATGCTGCCGGTAAGTACCTTGGTGTAAGATGCCACACGTTATGGGGGTCTTCTTGAGTACACCACACAGCTGGCTTAGGAATGTGTTTTAGAAATCCTGGGAACGACCTTGAGTTATTCCTGGCCACAAAAATATGTGATATATGCCGAGAACATGAAGTGGCAAATGTAGTCTTTGGGATTGTATGTTAAATACCACAGTCTGGTTAATATCCCATGGAGACATGCTTCAGTTCATTTAAAATTTCTCTGGGAGTGAAAAACATAACATGAAACAGTCCCCCACCCCCGAAATAGTTAATGTTATCTTCATTTTGAAAAACACAGACCATTAATTTAGGTGATCCAAATCTGAGTTCAATACTCAACCATTGGGATGTATTAACATTGCAGAGATTATCATTCCGTTGAATTTTGCTGCATGTACATGTATGCACACGATGCATGTTTTCTGAGGTTCACCTATCGCTTCTAAATCCACCTACAAATTAATGTCATCAATCAGTGTGATATAAAGCATGAACCTACGACTCGATTTCCAAGAACCACGGAGAAGGGAAAGAGAACACAGCACCATGGCAGCGTCTAATACACAATTAGCAAACAGGCAGACAAAAGGACATGAAAAGAACATGACAACAACATGAACATGAAAGATACACGCAGCAAAGAAACCTAAGTGCGAAATATTATTTTATTTTGAATGTTTTTCAAAGTGAATTATATTATGCTGTTGTCCAAGGCCTTGTCGTTCCACCAGGCGATGCAGTTTTGACATAACTGAGTGGGCTTGAACAATATCAGTCGCCAATGCGATACGGTATATTGAATTGTTTGATGATTTGTTTCCCTCATGCACATTGGCACCAAATGTCTAGTCGTGCTCATTACTACCCATGCAGTACTATCACTCGATGATCGCTCGGGTTGAAATGAAGAGCTTCCTTGACTTGTTTTGCAGTTTGTTATTTGATCGGTCAGAGTACGTGGAACAGCTCGCGGATTATTGTCGGATATTGCCCTGGTATTTCCTTTTTCGTCTTTGACAGGCACTTCCCGAAGCTCCACACAGCTGAGCTCATGTTATGTGTTTACTGTCAGCCAGTTTGTTTGTTTACTAGTCTTATTCCTTATTCTTATCAGTACTTAGATTTTACGCACGGACCTGATTTTCGTCAAATACAAGCATGACTGAGTGGTATCGATTCAGTCCTAAATTCACTACAACAGGCCTAACATTCATAGAGATATAGCTGTATGATTGTACACGTACACGTACATGTACATTACATCGTATGAATTTCCTTCCTACAGAAAAAGTTGCATATGAGAAACAGGATACCGGCAAAAGTGTCATGAGGTTGAGTATGACCGACTGCCAGAGTTAGCTTTGTAGAAGCTAAATCTAATACAAAATGATTGCCCACAAGACGAAATTAGGATAAAAAATACCAATTAAATAACAAAATGACAAAACAATAATAGAACAATTCCATTATACCGATTACTCAGACTCAGACTAGTTTTTTTTTAAATGGCACTACGCAAGATAATGAGACCCGTCTCAACGTATATACTCTGGATTAACGCAGCTGTAATGCAATATTCCAGTGAGACCTCAAAACATAAAAACAGACGCAACGGGATTTTACTTACACCTCGAACTTTTCATAAGTTACACGAACAGATGCAGCATTGGTTACATTACAATTACACAACAAAATGCCGATCGACGGTTATCTGAACAGGACGTTTAAAGCGTCACCTTGAATCGCACACATTTTGTTGCCCTCACCGCGATGTTTTTTTGTTACTTTGAAAATAAGCAGGAACTAAATGTACACGTCCGTAAATTTCTGTGAATCACGACACAGAGGGAAACTTCATGTTGCTGTCTGGAGACAACAAAACCAAACAAAACCCCACCAAACCGCCATCTCAGAGGTAAACTGCTGATGAAACAATGGAACCTCTAAGCGAGGGCGCCCTACTCACATGACGTCATGTGCATAAGGTCTGTTGTGTGCTTGAGCTCAAATTCATAGAACCATAAAGTACAGAACATGGGGTTTCCAAGGTTTAAATTTAGTACACTGAACAATAGGGTGTCAAATTAAACACCCATTTACCATGGAAATGGAAGCTGAGTTTGTGTTCAATTCAAAACAGATTGATGGCAATCACACACAAATAGACACCCTTCTGGAGAACATCACGACGAGCAGCTAATGTGTAATGTTTTTAATGTTCAGTAAAGATGCAATGGGCGGAGATCAAAGCTTAATCAACCTTACAACTTAAAAGCTAATTTTAACAGGGATGAGAAATTTCAGACTTTTATCTGAATTCAGACTTTTTATGTCAGCGTTGGGAAGAAAATCAGCCCTTATTTTTTTCACAAGCCTGCTGTTCGATCTACTTCTCTAGTGCTGAGGAGTGAGGACCCTGTTCTTAAACAGCTACGTGGAACCCAAACCCTAGGGTTTACCAAAAGTTGGAAACTGGAAACGCCACCATATCAACACGCTTCCTAACATTTGAATTCTAGTTTCAGACTTTTTGTTATCAATTACTCTTACCTCTATTTTAAGAACTATAGGAAGACAGAAATGGAATGCTTAGAGAAGATGAAAGATTCCTCCCAAAAGTGAAACAAATTGTAATTTTAAAAATATATCATATGTCTTAAAACATTAAGCGAGTTCATAACGCCCTTGAAAAGCTTTGCGCTCTCAAAAGGCTTGAATATGTATCTAAGGCGGTGAACCGGTTTTATTCAATCGGAGCTTTTCAAGAGGCTCTTTTAAACTGCCATATGCTGAGCTCGACACAGCCATAAAATTATGTGCATTGAAATATAATTTTGGGCGCCCATTCTACAATAGACCCTTGTTATTGCTTTGAATTTATTTCACTGTTACATTATTATAACAAAAACAACCCCTAGTGGCTGAGATCATGGGGGATTGAGCATGCCTTCAGCACAAAGGGAATATTAGTTGGCTGTATGGGCTGTTTATTTCATGCAACCACAGTGGAGTGTTGCAACATTCAGTTTAATTGACGAGTTCGTACAATGGTTGAAGGTTCGCTTGTGTTATTGGGCCAGTAGAGCATTGTAACCCATAATGACTAGCGCAAGGTCAAGTGAGGGCGGATATGACGAAATATGATAGCATTGTGGCAAGAGAGAAGCGATGGTAAATTGCCAACATTGGACCCCGGTCGTGCAATGTGAATGGTCGGTGGTTCTATCCCCGTAAAAGCTATCTATGCCCCTCCCCCTTCAGTATTTTTCAACTCGTTGTTTTGTATGTAGGCGTTTTCCCTTTTGTACGCTCACTCATGAAGATAAATAATTGTGGATGCGTACATAAAACTTTGTATACCACAGGTCTATAATATATTGTCGCTATGCTTTTTAAACACTGAGCTGTTGTTCCTCCCTCCCTTACCACGGTTGAGTTGAAGCATGGTCGACGGCAAGGCATCCAACAATCATATTCAAATGGCTCAGTATTGACAGGGGTGTTTCTTTGTAGTAAGTGAATATGTGTCAGTGGGTGAACATTTTTTCATTGCATAAAAGTTGAAAAATTGTGAAGTTCATTGTTGAACGACAACGTCGAACTGCACCCTTTTTTTTTGTGCTGAACTATGATCCCTGGATTACCATTGCTGTACCTGTTAGTACAATGTACAGTTGAGAACAGTAAGCCCTAGGATATACGTGTTTTTGTATTTACATGACAAGATGGTTGGCTAAACACATCTGAACATCTATTTTACAAAATAGTAATATCGCATCCGAACATAAACTTTCATTATTCATCGAAGTGCCAAGTCCAGTCCTAGCCTTTCTGCGGTGTGACTTATTTACCAAGCCTTTGCCGATTCGGATGAAAGGAAATGACATTTCAGTTTATGTACTATAATGGATTCATATTTAAAGTGGAGATTTGAAGTGACTGGTAAACCGATAGCTTCGTTGCTTGCATCAGTGTGTCCATTGGAACTTAAAGGCAAAGTATCGAACAAAGTATCGAGGACAAAAACGCTGAGTTACAGTATAGTTTCAATTTGAAAGCTCACTGATCATAAACTTCATACTAGTAGGCCCCCTGTCACTCGTCCAGGCCCCAGGGTAGTATTTTTCCCCCTACAATGTGTCTTTATAATGGTGCAGCCGTCTTGTTTTTCTTCAATTCAAACCAATGGCACCAAACTGAGGCTGAAGGAAAATAGACAGGTCCCTTGTTTAGCATAATGAAAGTCAGTAGCTATGGTCGATGTGGTTGATGGGGGACAAGACAAAGATGGTGGCGACAAGATAAAGATGTATTTGGGCAGAATCGAAAAAAAAACCATTTAGATATCCCCCAAATCAACATTACTTATTTCGCTTATTTTGATTGCAGCGATTGAAATAACACATGCGAAAACATGCACAAAATCCCTGCAAAAACACAAATCGTCTTTTTGTGTGTTCACTCAAACGTGACTTCCTGAAATGATTAATT
>CM021526.1:21882917-21900814 GCA_010994315.2 Pisaster ochraceus | reverse complement strand
ATCCCTTTAAGTTCCATGTTCAGACAAGCAGTGCTGTTTTCTGGGTTACAACTGCTTGCACATACGGGGTATGCATGATGTATGAAAACAGATGTGTGTCCCTCGTCAATCGGCAAGATGGAATTATAATACGCCTGTCTTGGCGTGAACCAATGCATGTCTTGGGCTTCAATTCCACCCACGAAATGAATGCGAAAACACGCATGTGTTGGTGGATGGTAAGGGTCGATATGTGATACGTGTGTTTCGTTTTTAAAATTAAGGCCAACAATACATCTTAACATGACATTAGAACCATATACTTATTATTATGTGCGAAAAGCCTTTTCGAGATAAGGTGGACACTATAATATAGGAGTGCACTTGTTTGGTTTGGGTGTAATATAAATACTGGCAAACTTACCCGAACCAAATAGTGCACCTAGACTGTGTCCAACATCTCAAAATGTTTATGGCCTGAAGCGACGGTATTCCATCCGTATCTCAATTTTGTTTTGGCAACTAGTACATGATCATGTTTTGAAAATAAACTTGGACAGAAATGCAACTCTCTAACTTTCCATAGTATGTTTAAAACTATGTATTTTCGGAAGGAAAATCACGCGCTGGTTTTCCTTCTGAGCTAAGCCTTGGGATGGTACAACCATTCCACATGACGTCATATTTCTACAAAGCTTGGGGGAATGGCTCTCCACTGGCTGTATCCAACAACAGCCGGTGGCTGCTAGTTTTAGTAATACAAAACACGCTATACAAACCACCAGGAAACTACATGTACATTACAATATTTTCTTATTAAATAGAATTGCCCAGCACGATTTTGAGAATACTGCTAAATTCTTTACAGTTTCGGACATTTATAGGGTTCCTTAAATTGCTCGGACAGACAACAATTCAAACAAAACAGTTTCAAAAATTGCCAGTGGATTTAGGACTTAGTATGAATGTTGTGTCAGTCTTGTTCTAAGCTGATACAGAATACAGATCAGTTATGTTTCAGACAACCACAATATCTGCACTATCACTTCTTTAAAAGGGACACGTTGCTTTCGGAGTGGGCGCTTTGGGCTACAAAAGCGTTTGTTATGAGACGAGCGATGGCTGGAAAGACATTTTAAAAGCACAATATAATAATCCACATAATAATCCACCATTTTGTTGTCGAGTCAAATATTTGGTTCTGCAAAATGGCCGACCGTGTTAGATCACGAAGTAAAAGGAAAACCACATACTGTCGAGGTACATTGGTGTGGGTCATGATAGTCTACTTTTAAAACATCTTTCCAACCATACTAGATTCATAACAAACGCTTTTTATAGCCCCAACGCGCCAAATCTTAAGGCAACGTGTCCTTTAATTCATTAGAAATGAGCTATTGTATCTCATCATTATTATCAGTTGATGCCAGCCAGCATCAGAGCATGATACCTAAATGAGGAACCACAATTGAGGACATTGATATTCCATCAACATGTGGGTTATGATACTGTACCCTTTAAATGCAAGGGTTAAGAGAAACATAGAATACTCCAGTACATGACAATTAACACGGGTTATCAAGTGTAGGTCCCACTCTTGTTCCATATATACAATCCTGTCCTATGAAAAATAATGCGGGAAAGTTCACTTTCGAAAAGTACACATGCATGTATGTACATCTCAAAAAGTTAGAACGTATAGCCAAACCAAAGTTATCCGTATGTTTCGTTTGTTTGTTTTTATTATTTTCATTGGGGTTGGGGCTTCATTGTCACGAATAATCTATATTGTCTCAAATGTGCTTTAAATACTTTTTTTTTTCTCAGCAGATAAACTATATAGGCGCTGTCCTAAAATTAACTTTAAAGTGAACATTTTCTTTGAATAAGTGCACACGTTTTTGAGAATATATTACAATTAATTACTTCTTATCAGTTACTGTTTGATGGATGTACCACTCCAACCGAATACCAGCTAAACTTTACGGGTGAAAATGCCTTCGCCCCCTGACCTTTGCAATCCTTCCACGCCTTCAGCACACTCTGAGCTTTCATTTAAACTTTGTCATTAATTTTGATAACATTCGCATTTACCACTCCTTTAAAGATATAGCCTCAAAATATCACAAGGAAACGTTAGACATTATGACCATCTTATCGCGTGCCTAAATGGCCACGGTCATGTCGTCGTATTTATTCCCTCGCTTTTATGGAAACATGCCATCTGAATCAGAGTGCCTTTCACATGTGTTACATAAAGACAAAGTACACGAAAAAAAGTTTGGTTTGAATCTGAGAGCTCACGAGTGCAAATGTCATAGTACAAATCCTTCAGAGAAACACTTCCGTCTGAGGTAATGTCAAGTCGAGGTAGTAGAATTTTAAAGATCTCATCTCATCGTTGCTTATTTCGATTGCCTGGTCGAAATATTAAGAAAATCCGAACGTGCACAAAGTCCCTGACGTGAAAATAAAAATCATCAAATTTGAAGGCATTTTTAAAGATGGTTTGAACGGTGTGTATATTGAAAATTAGAAGGTGGGAATGAATTTATACTATTGAAAGAAAAAAAAATCATGTTATGGGGGCACCATGTTGGACCATGGAGGAAGGAAGTCTCTTCCTTCCTCCATGGTTGGACCAAGTCCATTTTCGACGAGCAAAGGCCACTATGGGAGCCAACAATCAACATGGCCATGGGAGCACCGAGACCAACAACCCAGGAGTCACTGGTCTCTCAGTGCGTCTTTGAATATACAGGAATGATGAAGTACGGGAAGTGTATTATCGCAATATTGTGCAAGAACACTTAGACCTTTATCATGACGGTCATCTTGATCATACCACACGGAAACCAACACACAAACTGGGCCTGGATTGGAAGGAAAGATAACTCCTGTTTGGTGTCAGGTGGGGTCAATCTTCATGATTGTTAATACGGGTGAGCAAGACAGAGATTGCGATTCCATTCACTCATTTAAAAATGTCCTGTGAAAGTTTTTAGCTCGAGTGAGCATGTACATTGTGTGTAAAATGTACATCCTTTTTGCAAGTGAAATCTGTTTATTAAGCACATTAGGCCTACATACATGTACATTAAACATATTGCGTAACAAAAACGCGTTACCACAAGTCCAGGCACCAGGTGATGTACAGCTTATCACCCAACTGTTTTTTTATTTCACTTTTTTTTCTTTTTCTTTTTTGCGTATCATATCAATTTCCTCGTTAATATTTTCAGCCACAAGCAGCTTATGGATTCGGGCCGTGGTCGTAGGCCCACTTCTTGAAATTAATATAGTTTCTAATCTAAGTGTGCTTGACACTTTTCTCTAAGTCCCCAACAACACAGCGTGTGTACACGCAAAACTGTGACATCATTAGCATACGTCGCTGATTTTCTTTGATTAACAATCCGTATGCCAGGCCTTTTAATAATACGGCGGCAGGTTGGAATCCCCCGAGACCGCGGTAAAGGGAGACGGGTCGGCCCGAGGATACCAATCCGTTCGTGACTCATCCATCTCATAACGTGATGATGATATGAGCACAGAATACAGACACTCCAAGCACAAATCTATATAACCCCTTTGTGTCAAGGCACCCCAGCTACAGGGTCCTAAATTACAGGCACAAACCCAGTGTAAAGGCCCCGGAGTGTAATACAGTCATGTACTTTTTCGGGGGGGTTGGTAGGACCATAATCCTGTTGAAGTAATCAGATCATTTTTTGTTAGGCTAAGTCTTGCATGGACATGACAAAATGGCTGATATTTTTCGGGGTGAATTGAAATGAATGTCACAAGATCCGTTTTAGCTTTACATGGCGCCTTCATAATTTGCAGAAAGGCAGTGCTAATGTCCCATGTACATGTATGTCAGATCAAAAGAAGATGTCATCTTATTTTCTTGTTATAGGGAAATGACCTTCTGTATTATTCCATGTAAAATATACGTCGTTATTTATAATGCCGTTTTTGTTTTCAATAATGACACTATTTTAGTTTCCGTCTTTTGGGACATGGTTTATTTTGTAACGACAACTCATTAATAATTTGAATTTCACAGCACACTACTTATAGGCCTTCGCAAATTGTTCATTGCAAGTCATTTACATGAAAGGACACAGTTCTGCACACTCAAATAAAGGTATTTTTCTTTAAAAGACACACTTTCTGCTGCACAATTTATTGTTGCATGATGCCATGACATCACACCTGGGAAAAACTGCATACTCCTGTACCAGCATTCTCTGTTGCAATCTGTCCACCGAAAATTACCACACAAAAGCCTACAAGGTTCTTCACCTTTCCAAACCTAGTGAAATCAAAACGACAGACATTTACAGTGCTGCTTGGTTTCTTCGGAACCGGAGCTGCTGGTCGGGTCTTCCTTTATGGTATACCCTAAGTCTATTTATAGTGTTGTATAATCGTGATGGCAAACAGGAATCTCAACGGTCAAAGCGCGAGCTCCTTAGGTGGAGTTCCTTAGGTCTTGCTTGTCAATGTAATCACTGGACTCATCATTAAGCTTGTATATAAATATATTGGGGAAACATTGGCTTAAAACAACATACACGTCCCACGAATCGGCACGCGCGATATGATTAATTACCATCGACCCATTTAGCACTTAATTCATCTTGGTCTAATTGAAATTCAGTTTGCTTTTATTGGGACATGGCATGCTATAGGCCTTAATGCATTGACAAGGGGGTGGTAAGTCACCCATGGGGGACGTGAATAATGCGTATCGCTCTGAGATTGACGGAGGGCAGAGAGAGGAAAAGATGGTTTAGGACCGAGGATCGTCCCCTGTGGAACGCTGCTGTATATTTTAGCCAGGGTATGAACATTGGAAGACACCAGACATCCCCTGTTAAGACCATAGATTTGTGTGCTTTTTAATTGACCCATGCTTCCCATGAACACTGTACATACATTAGTTGTTGATTCGCGTGAGAATAAATATAAACACATTTAAGAATGACGCTTTGTTTTTGTTTTTTTTAATTCTGTTTCCTCGTGTGGTTAAGAGTCATGGAACAAAGTTCCGCTTGTTCCTATATACGACTTTCGGATACGCCATGACGGGAGTAGGATCCAAATAACATTATTATGTTGTTTTTTTCCCCAAAATTGAACGTGTTCAGGAATTCCTGTCCTCACACTCCTAAGTAAACCTCAACTTTTCCAAAGTTTCCCAGAAATATGGGTTATTTCTGACGCGTCTGTTCCGTTCCTTTGAACATAATTAATCTCTCGGATGATGCTACGCCCGTGTTACATGTCACGTGTTACCTCGTGCTCATTAAAAATGGCTGTCTCAAGGGTCACGAAGATGGTACCGAATTGATTCTTTTTTGGTGGAAATGAATGTGTTCTCTGAATCTTAAAAACGCAAGCAACTCTCCATGTATATTTCTTTGACCCTGTGCGGGGGTTTTGGTATAATGTGGCGATATTTGAATGTTACGGCATCACGAGGTTGCGCAGACTGTTTTATCCTCTGATAGCCTAGTTTAAATTCTTCAAGAATTCATCGACTTTTACTCTATTCCCTAAATACATGGGGCTGTAACATGTAGACTTCAGTGAGTAACCCGACTATTTCTGTCTGATGACAACCTCATTTTGAAATGTCAAGGATTTTCGGGAGTGTAAACTATATTTTAAAAATCTATATCAATTTCTGTATTTCATATAATGCGAGAAATTATTGTATTTAAAAAAATAAATATTTATGTCATCATCGGGTGTTATTGCTGATGAAGATTGATGAAGTCTTTATATTTTCAGTTAAACAACAAACCAATCAAGACTTTGTGGAACTATTAAACTAAGGCAGACGACTGAAAGTGGAATTCCTTTATTTTTTTCTGAAACCTCTGCAGGAAAAACAACCATTTTATACAGGGTCAAACTTGGCGAGGCAGTCACGACGATACCCACAATCGGCTTCAACGTAGAAACAGTCACTCCCGTGCCCAATGTCACCCTCTGCGTGTGGGACGTGGGTGGTCAGCAGAAAGTCAGAGCTCTATGGCAACACTATTTCTGCGAAACTCACGGTAAGAGTTTTATTTTTAAAAAGTGGTTATTCATACTTTATTTTCGAGAGCAAATCCCTGTTAAATATAAATTCAGAACATAATTCTGAGACACTTTCCACACCGTCCACCCACGAGTCCCTGAACGGTTCACCGGGTAGATATGATTGTGAATAATTCTCCTCCTTGGGGCAAACCAAATCATTCACCGTGAAATATCAACACCAAATGAGGTGAGCCAATTCATTAATTTGGTCATGGGGTTAATTATGCATATAACCTTCATGCATTGGTTGAAGTTTGTCCCGAACTTTCGAAGTTTGACTTGAAATCGTTCAAGTTAGTTGACGTACTTGGTTAACGAAGTTGTAAATGTTTTGGTACACTGGTGCTCGGCGGGCAACGGTTTTAAAAGACAACAGGATTGATACTTCGCGAGAAAGACTAAAAATAATTAGAAGAGATTAGTGTCATGAAGAATTATTTAGAATTGTAAAATTCAAACCATTCCCAATCCACCAAAATATGTTACTGTCTGTAATAATGCCCAAGGGGCGAGGAAATAATTATAGTTTTGCTTATTTCGCTTGCCGTAATGAAAACAAGCTCGATCTGAAAATTAACTATTTGTCGTTGCTCTTTAGACTACGTAACCATTGAAGTTGATTACATTTTCACAGATTGGTCGTTTCAGTTAATTGAAAACAAAATCATTAAAAATTATACAAAGTATAAAATCTTCCGAAAACAAAGATATGCTTTCCCTTTAAAAGTCTGCCATTTGCCCCTAACCTTGCTTGAACTCTAACTTCGGTGACGTTACAAGCAAGTGAAGAAAGATGATGGTCTTAACGACATTTTGTTCAAATTCTTTTGGTTTCAACTTGTGATGGGCGGCCTAGGGTGGGATGTGGCTTTTTTCCCCGCATGGCAAAGACATGTCCAAGGCCTAACACCAGTTTGTCAGACAGGAAACAGTCCATGAGGATGCCAGAGGAGGGTTCGGGTCTTGATTTCATGGATTTATCTTCAGCCGAGTACTATAGCCAATGAACTTATCTTAAGTGCTATAAGCAAGATATGACGTCACAAAATACAAATCTTCACAGTGATATTGACAGCCCATTTAAAGGTGACTCTTCCGTGTGTTGTGAAATTGACTTCAAGGCCCACTGTCATTTTTGGGGGAGATTTTTTATAAATTTTATCACATTACACCTCGACATGATCATCTGTCTAGATTGAAATCCCCTGGGAATGCTATGGGCAGAGATGCTCGCTTTCGTTAACTGTACGTTGGCTAGTTGTTAATTCTACCACCTTGTCTGTTGTAGGGTTCATAGCCTTGTGATGAGCGAATGCCACAAGAGACATAATAGGGTGTGGGTATAATAGCACCCCTTATCACGTCACTCACCCTATTTCTTAAGTGCATCCTTTTTGACAAGATGCAGGAAGCGTCATTTATCCTCAGTTGGCGCGTGTCAGCGTGACTCAGCATGGGCAAATTTGCGGTCGAATTTCCTGATGAAGGCAATTATTTTGTAAACCAAGAAGAAGAATTGGAAAGAAAACTACCTACGAAATCGGGATGAGGCCGGTTTCTACAAATTGAGAGTACCCCGAAAAGGAGGCGTGGCAGTAGAAGTCAACATCCCGTAAAGAGTTCAAACTCTCGGCCACTCACGGTCATTCTGTACACTGTGAACATTTCCAGTAATTTTATGGTGCTTGGCAGTATTGGTGTCAAACAATTAACGTGAAATTGTGGGTAACGTTTTAGAGAAAATGCAATGTGATAAGGGAATCAACTGCACACCGTACGCACAATAACCGGTCTTTAACAGAGATACACAAATTACATAACGAATACTGTTTATGTTGTGTACATGTTCTGTACGGCTTCTCCTTAACTTTTTACGGTAATAATGTGACTGCGCTGCAAATTTACTGGCATTCTTTTATAGACTGTGCATTGAACTCTCCTGCGCTTTTCAAAATTGACGGCACGTGCACTAATTGTTAAAATTATTTTGGAAGAAAAATGTCCTTTTAAAATCCGTTCATTGACTGCAAGAAACATCGTCATTAGGATAAAAAAAGCCCTTACACAACAGCAGTAATGACATAATTGTTTGCAATGTACTTCCTTTTGCAGCGTTGCGTTGTTGTTGTACGTCAATGGTCCCGCATCATGATTCCTCAGGAGGCATGTGACTGGCTTTGACACACAGAAACACTTCGTATTAATATTGTGTGAGGTGATTTACAGATCAACACCTGATGTTTCAATACATGGGAATGAGTGGGAGGAAATTAGGACTACGTCATTATTCTACAATATTCACAGTTTCTGTTTATAATGAACGATCACCAATGTAGGAAACCACGGCCCATTTGAAAACTGTGTAGTAGGTCTTTTTCAGCTTATCATTCCACACGAACCCAAATCAGTGACTTTGTTTCTGTTTGACGAAAGAGTGAATTTGAGGCGCGGCAACGGTGGTTAGCGAGGAGGGAAACTAGAGGTGTCAACTTGTTGTCTTACAAGTATGGGATGGGAGCCTGAAAGGCATGATACGTTTTTGAAATAACTAAACAAATAAATAAATAACCATAATAAAATAACAAGAAGATCCACCTCACATGAAAGTCAACTGACCCCACACAATTTTTCTGGCATTGTGAACGTTCTATTGACATGGCTTCTGGGCGGTTCTCAAAGTGAACTCTGGTGGGCTTGCATGGTTAATGACAGCAAGGTCATTGTCCTCATTTGACATTGCCCCTTTTCTGAGCCTAGTGTCCTTAACTCGAGAACGAATGCGACACGTTCAGACTTTCAAATGTTTATAGTTATTGCTTAAAGAAAATCATGAATAACTGTAAAATTCTACTGTCCTTGCATATTAGCAATTTGTGTTACTATCGGTGCATATAGGCCCAGCCTCTGTTTCCTTCGAAGATTTGTTTTTGATAATGTTACCGGAATACAGACCAATGTTTATTTCCAGTTTCACAGACCTAAATTTTTGCATTTAATTTGCGAGTGTAATTGCAACATCGACATTGAATGAAGGCAATGAACTGCTGTGTATAGGAGCCGGGGAACTTGGCATGTGATTTTTGTTTTCTCTAAACAATCGCAGCAAATAGTCTATGTTACTTCCCGATGGGCTCCGTAGTGTACACGACCAGATTGTTTCTATTTATTGAATGAAGACTGTTGGGGTCAAACGTCCACTTGTAAATCAGGTCTTTGTAATCCCCCACCATGGAGACACAGTCATTGGGAGATGGGAGCCCAGACAGTTCTCCTGTACAGTTTGGTTGTATTTGCAGTCAACACGTCACTTCACGTCAGGCAGCCGCCGTGTTAACCTCTAAATAGTGCACCGTGAGCATGGAGGGTCAGACGGTTGTGATGTGAAGAGCGATGACCTTCAATATCCCCGTACTATCTTATGGAGCTTATTACCGTAAACACGATAGGAAGCTGGACTTGGGGAAATAAAAACAGTCACGACTAAAAGTTTGCGTATCGTACACTCTCAAAGGTCAACACTTCAAGCTTGTCGTAGAAAATAAGCAATGCATGGTCCTAAGATATTACAGAAATTTTAAAGAGGTTATGTTTTGTATTTGGCATCACTACCTGAGCACATGTCATTACCCCATTTCTACTGCAATGATCTCACGATATAGTGAAACACTCTGTCCAGTTCGTAAACTATTTTTTAAGAATTAACTTGTTTTAAATTATAACTCTAACCGAGGACCTTACCTTCATAATAATTTTGAACATACACATCTGGTGGCTGGATTAAATTTGATATGGGATAAAGTACACCACTCCTTGTATCATTTTTCACAACAAACGACATTTTTGTCATACGATTTAACTCGACAGAAAAAAACCCGAAACTGCATGAAGTATGAAATAAAATAGTTCTTAGCTCCAGTAATCATGTAAAAACAAAATGTGACTAATACTAAGTCCAGTTGCATTTATTTACTTCATCATTCTATTTCAGTAAGTACACTGAAATGAATCTGTTGACCATGAAAACACAATGCACTGTTTGCCACGTTGTTTATTTTAGACGGCGTTCAAAAAACAACCACCACGGGCTGTATCTGGTTTGTTCTTTTTTGCTGTCGAATACACGGACAGTTTTTTTTTTAAATAGGGATGTAACTTCCATAAACAAACTTTCATGTTAGATCTGCATGTGGTCTATAGCTTAAACTAAAACAGATACACGCAGGGGGAAAAACACATTGGATTATTGCATTATTCTGCTTGAGAGATGAAAACAGAAACCGAAAGAGTCACAGATTGTGCGGCTGGGAATCAAACTGACTTGTCATGGAATAGTGAAGCAACCCAAAACCCATATGGCAACCAACACTGTTCCTCGCGGTGTGGTTGCAGTCGTGAGGTTCTGACCCGACAATTTGATTCGAAGTTTCCCACAATTATATTATTCCCACGGCATGGAGGTCAACACCGGACGCCACAGTGTCACTGTGTACTACACAGTGACTTTATGGCGATTCTAATCAATATCATGGGCCAGAGCTGTAGTATTATTGCAGTCGAACAGGGGTATCGGTCTCTCTTTCGCATTCACAGGATTGTCAGCACTTTTGTGTGATTTTGAGATTTATTACTCTCAAAATGATCACATTTCTTTCTTGAAGTTTTTGTTGGAAAAGACTGTAAATAAATTAAATAACATAGGCCTAAAGAGTACATTGTTTAGAACATAAGTAGGCCTATAGCATTGATTTTCCGAATCACTCAGATTGTCATCGGTAGCATGACAAGACATTTTTAAATTTATGTATTTAAGTGTTTATTTTTCCTATTTTTTTCGGGGGATCAAGGTTTGTTTTCTGTTACCCCCTGCTGATTATATGCCACTGATTGACATTCAAAATACAAACGCATTGCTGGACACCCTTCTGTAAATGCAATAAAACATGTAGGCCTGCCGGTAACGGAATAGATTGCAAGCGTTAAACATTCTTATTGCACAAGACTTATATTTAAGGCTGCTAATGATTGTTAACAATTAGGCACATGCAAATATACTGGTGAATTATTTTGTAATAATGGATAAGCTTGTAAAATGAAAGACGCATGTTTTGGCAATGGATATACCACTGTACTACTGTTTACAGCTCAAAGTACATTTCAGTTTCATTATAAATAATGTCAGTCCCGTATAATAAGGCATATGTTATCTCCCGGAAAAAAACATACGCAATGCATTTATATTTAGTTAATATTTACTATCGAATTGCTAATGAAGAATAACAAACAGTACAAAGTGCGGAAGAAAGCAAAGCAACACCAAGTGCGTCAGTAAAGATGTACAGTGTATGGTCATGTCCCGTGGAACAGAACAACAATGCCGTTTAGATTTTTGAAAGCTTTGGGTAAAATGGTGATAAAAGTACATGATGTTGGAACTGGTGGTTCCGTTATGTTGGTAGAACGATCTGAAAGGTATAAGCTTGCACCGAACCGTCTAATCGCAACCCACTGGTATTCCAGCCTTACACGTCAGCCCTACGTATAACGTTTTGGAGCAACCAGCGGTTGTTCTCGTTCACCCTGTTAATTTTCACAACTGCCGAAAGAACTAGCACAAGCTTCATAAAAGTATTACACGGTATCGATAAACTGGCTAAAAAAAAGCCCAAAGCACAAGGAGTTTCGATTCAACCGGTCCCACCGCCGCAGGCATCCCGATTATATAGCGAGTTCTATTGTGTGCTTTCTACTCCATTAACAATGCCCAGCAATGAATTCATGTATATAATCCGACTATATAAGATGCACTTATGACTTTTCTCTCTTGAAGTCCAACTATTTTGAGGTTTAGTGTAGCCTGTTGTGGAATGTACCGCCACAGAGCCATGCTGTTTACTGTTCGATTGTATTGAGTGTAGTTCCTGGAGCTATTGTAACAGTTGTGGCATGGGGGACAGCCATGCACTTTCTTGATAAAAAGATAACCACAGGCCATGCAAGTGTAATGTATCCTTAGTGAAGGAAAATGTGATATTTCTATTATTCAAAACTAAGAATGTTTATTGTGAAAAACAGCTTATTTGGCATTTAAATATGGATGAGGAAATGGCCAACAACTTTGTCCAATGTTTTTTTTCTCCTATAAGGCACTATATACAAAAAGGAAATCAGCTGATCAGCTGAACAGGCATGCCTGTAAATCACAAAGAACACGAGGTTCACGGTTGAGCGGGAAATCGGCCCATCTGTCGTTAACTTGTAAATGGTTTACAAGATGGGAGCGCCTCTCAGACCAAGATTGTATAGATTAAAAAATAAGTAAACCATATTTCGCTATGCCTCACCTTCACCCCTAGAAAAACATAGCATACAATGCCATAATCCAAAAAAAGGTGATCTCTATGTATTTTTACATAGCACATCTGAGTTTTTCTTCATTTGATTTAAAACTGCATGTTTTGATAAGTACTCTTTCCCTTTTCTCCTGGTGATTGTCAAAACATAAGCCAGTGAGTTGTTTTCTCAGCAAAGCCTGCCATTTTGTTTGTAATCCCCTTTTTGTATTACGTCAACTCAAATAGTAGTCAAGTCGGTTACATTTTTCAAATCTCTAATAATATACAGACTGCCTACTGTAAAAATAAGCGTCTCTATTCAGTCATTTATTTATTTGAACTGCAACTAACGGATGCTTCTCTTTCGTTTGTACTATTCTCTTGCACACAGGCCTTATATTCGTGGTGGACAGTGCCGATAGAGGGCGCTTGTGGGAGGCGAGAGACGAGCTATTTCGAGTGGTGTCAAATCCTAACATGACTAAAGGAATTCCAGTTCTTGTCTTAGCGAATAAGCAAGATTTACCAGGTGAGTAGAGCACTAATAAATGTCGCATGTTATCACCTGAGAAATAAGTAGGCCCCCTATTTAGTTTGAAATCATTTTTGAAAAACACTTTCAAGGGGGTGTTTTCCACAATGAGCAGAAGGAGGCCAACTTTTAAATTTGTAAACTGATCACTAACTTTGCCACATTATTGTCACTTCATAATGTCACAAACAACAACAATCATTTACCTCGTCTCAGGCGTTGTTTTCAAAGATTGTGATTTCAATCCTGGTTTGTTGCTGATTGCTGCAAAAGGGTAGACAGTCACTCATAATTTTAACAGGTCGGCCTCTCTTTCGCGTTACATAGTCTACCGTAATGAAAACACTGGTGTAAACACTACAGGCAGTCATAGAGTGTCAATGAACATTCATTTACATCTGTTCAACTTTTTACTCGCTTTAACCAAAGCTGACGTTTTTCTCTCTATCCACCCCATCAGGAGCGTACAATGCATCCCGCATCTCGGAGGTCATGGACCTTCAGAGTCTCTCGGACAATCATCCGTGGATGGTGATAGAAACCCAGGCCAGCACGGGAGAGGGGCTTCAAGAAGCCTTCAAGACCATGGCTAGAATGGTCAAACAATTCCATAAAGACTCCAGTAAAGCAGAGATTGGAAACTCCAAATCAGGAGATGCAACAGAAGTCTAGCCACAGTGTTTGCTTGTTAGACTTCTTTGTTGGCGCTGAAAAACCACTTATTATACTTCAACCAAAAGCAAAAGGTGCTCTTGTTTGTTGGTGCTATGCTGATTTCCGAAAGAGCAGCTTCGCAGTCGTCGTGTTTGTGTGGACGAATCAGCATGAAGATTGGCAATGCAGCAGCCAATCAATTGCCAGATATTGAACACTTGTTCATTCACACTGGTACACCATGCTGTTAGCCTGAAAGCGGTACTTGGATGAAAATTGACAATTGGATGAATCAATGGATAGTCACTGAGTTTTCTTGACTGTTAAACACTGAGCGGGTTGTATTCAAACGCCTATACAACACACATAATGTGACGTCAGATTAGTTCCTAACCAGTGGCTGCATGTTACCATTAAACGACTTCAAGTGTAAATAAAAATGGACACCGAAAAAGGAACTTTTGTTGCTTTAGTGATGGATGTTTAAAAAATGCAAACCTGGACTGAAATTTTGCCTTTCCCAATATTTTCGAGGGATTGTTTGCATTCGGTTTATATTGCTTATGTAAGATATTATAATCTGTAGGTGTCTACAGGGTTTACTATTTAGACAAACTGTTCTTCTTTATTATTTATAGAAACATTGTGTCAAATTTTGTTGTTATGTGCTCGGATGTTTTATGAAAAGAGTAAGTTTAAATGTAAGCATATTTTTATTGGATTTGTTTCTCTTAATTGTAATTGTGGAGATACTAGATGTTTTTTTGTTTTGTTTTTTATTCTCAAGATTTTGGGAAGCTTTCAGTTACGGTTCTATTATAATAATTATGGATAGTACAATGTTATGCAGTTTGTTTTTGTATATAAATTCATTTTATAAGTAAACTTCTTGTGCCCTCATGTAGTATCTCCGCCTTTGTATTACTTCAAGGCCAGATGTTTAAATTTTGTTGGGCGAGGCCATTTCCCCGAGGAAAAAAAGGTGCTTTCTTTGGAAAATCAGAGTGTACATGCGACCGTTTTTTGTTATAGGGGCTGCAAGGCCAATACTAGGGCGGCAACAGAGGCAGTGGCCGCCGTGGCCTCAATGAAAATTGCAGGCCTTTACCAGTGTCGGAGTCGGAGTACAACTCCGCTCAACCTGTACCCAGTGATCATGCTTTCTCTGCGAAATGCCGTTGTACTTTCTCTCGTGACATGTAAAGAGTTTACAAAAGATCTTCATGTTTTTGCTCCTGGTCATGATTATGATAACGATATTGTCTAAAGATAAAACATAATCCCCAAACAATGTTACAATAAAAACTGAAAGTGTTATACAGAAACTCTGTAAATGAGATAGCTCGATAACAATCTGTACAATATTACATTTTTAAAGTGCTGATCTACGTTTTTACTTTCGCTTTCTTTAAAAATATACACTGTTCAAACTGTAAAACTGAGCCCAATGTCACAGAGCTGCTTAAGCAGAAAATAATGCTTAAACAAGTTTCCTGATCAAAAATAGGCAGGATACCAGTCACGGAACTTTGGCTAATAACCCGAATCTGGTAAGATTTGTTCCTATATATTTTACTTTATGTTGGGCCCGGTTCGTTATGAACAGATGCGGCCCAATAGGTTCAACGAAAGGCAGACCTATGCACTACAGACGGCACTTTCTTTGGGCCAAAGTTAAATATGTAATTTACCACTAACATATTTAGAAAAATTTGAGACGTTGCGCAAAAATATACATGAACTACCAAGAAGGGCATATCGACCTGAATACCTAAACTGAAGTTGAAATTATGGTGCTATGTAGTGTCCCGTCTGCCCTTTAATTCACCTTGTGTTCGTGTCAAATAAATGTTAACATGATTGCTGTCAAAGCAATTAACTACATCACGTTTGAGTTAATTAAGGCCAGTATCTCAAGTGATGCTGTACGACACAGTGGCCTGCAGTGATTGGCACTGACAGGCACTGGGTGTCCGATACAATCACACGGTGTCAGCTGCAGCCATTCTCAATATAATGAACAGATAATGAAAACTCAATTGGGGTTCTGGGGCAACATTATCATCTGCTAGAAATTAAGAAATGGTATACAACAAACCTCGTTCCTATGATTACCTACTTATAGGCAGCCATTTTGAAATCGTACGCTTTCAGCGCATGGATCCAAAATGGCCGACTGTTTGTGATAAGTCATGTGTAGAGCTGCTGATTGAGGTGTTAAAAGGAACGGCCGCTACGCAGTGTCGTGTCATTGTCCAGGATAGGCCGGAACCAGCCTATTCTGGTGCATGACGGGGCAAGCTGTTTAAGGTGAAACTAAACTGACGGCCTTAGATCAAAATGAAGTTGAACCAAGCCAAGGGGAACACAAATCGGCGTAGGGATGAATGAGAATCTGGTGAAGAACGAGGTTACACGTGAACTATTTGGGTATGAATTTTGAACGGATGGTCTTTGATGTTTGGAGATAACCGCTTGTTTGCATTAATTAGATTGCACCAAGCAGGCATGGGTAGCTATATGTGATCATATCATTAAGTTGTTATTTCCAAATTTTGCACAGCAGAAAACCGAAATTTAGGATCAGTAACGAGCATAGCTTGTCTCATGGTATTTTGGGTGAACTGTCGGGAGACCTGATTTGTTTTTAAACAAAACTTTCACGTAGCTAAGCAACTTCTTGATTAACAGCTTAATAAATGTAATTGGCAAATAAAATGAAAGCCAGGCTTTCTTACGGACATATATACTTAGGCATAATCGCCTATGACATTAGCCATGACACTGGTCGTTCGTTAAGTGTATGCAATAAGTACCCAGCCTGGGTATGTCAAATCACATGCTATTAAGAACTTCTTTTGGGTATAGACTGTTATGGATGTTTTCAAAATCTATCAAATCTAATATTTTGATAGGTCCCTATCGTTCTTTTTTTATGGAGAATGGTCGCAGGATCACCAAGAGCTGCAAATTATTTACACATAATTTTCATCGGTTTTCCCTTTTATCAATGGTTGCCAAGACTGTAATTTTCCCGCAAAAAAATAATTATATCCCCCTCCCAAAAAAAGTAAAGAGTAGGGCAAAGAAGGGTTAAATTATACTGACCAAACTATAATTTTAAGGTTATCAAGAAATTGTTGCAGGAAATCGTTGAGCAAAATTTTCTGCTCAAGCAGCTCTATGAAATTGGGCATAGAATTGTACATCGCAGCCTGTAGTGTCACATCACTTGTTTTCTGGATTTCAAATGCAATGTCTATACAGTTTGTATTCACATTAAAAAAGAAATCCGGGTGAAACAATAATGACAACCCGCACTCTGAATTCAAGCACACATCATAAGATCGATGGTTTAATCATAATTATGCTAGATAAGCTATCCGGTAAACGTTTAGACCAATACAATATGATCATTCATAAAATACACAGAATTTAGTTTAAGTCATAACTTCGTGGGGTTTCGTAAGTGTATTAATTCAACTTGGTTTGTACGGTACTGTGCGACCTTGTACACCGAGTTGTTTTAACTCCCTGTTCCAGATTGGTCTTGCATTATTTTCGTATGACTCCGATAGGCCTAATATGATTAATAAAGACGAGCAAAGACGCTGATCATCATAACTGAAATTCGTGGAATGTGAAAATGAATGTTTTACGGGCTGTGTGGTTGTAGTGTCACGTGATTTACACTCTAACCGCACTTGGAATGGTATTAATCTGAATTTGTGTCAAGTCTCACATACCTCAGTATTAAATTGATGTTCTTATACAGCAAAAGAATTCTAATCCTAGCGTTAAAACCACGACGGCGGGTTGAGAATGGTCAAAGAAACACATTAATCAAGATAAAAATAGAAGGGCCTATCAAAGCTTACTTTTATAAACTTGATACCTCGGGCAAATGCGCTGCTTTTAACGGCTAGCAATTTTTGTGTGGAAATAGCAGATAAATTTGCAGATAATTTCACAGGTTAGCAGAAGACAATTTTGCAGCCAGCATGTACCGTTTCGCCATGGATTTGCATTGTTATAACGGCAATCATTTTCATAGTAAGAACTGAAATGTAAGCATGCCTTGTCCCGTACTTACGGTTAGCAGCTCTATGCAATTGGACCCATACCAATTGCCCTGATTAAAAATGTCCCACAACGAATAAGTTAGGCCTATTTCGATTCGCGAAGGCGAAATAGAGGTTCGTGAAGGCGAAATAATAATTCGCGAACGTGCAGAATCACCGATAGACGCCATCTTTAGGGGCATTTTGGTTTTAGCTTTGAGCTGCGTCGCGTTCTACTTT
>CM021526.1:21870430-21882749 GCA_010994315.2 Pisaster ochraceus | reverse complement strand
AGCATTAACCGTTATTGTGTTTTTTTTCCAAAAAATCCACGGCCATCATCAGAATGTTTTCATTGACCGCATTTTCGCGTAGCGCTCACAAGCCTACAAGGCCCCCATAAAATAATCAAATTTCTCAATACCAACATCGCCTGGTAGTGATCCCGCACAAATCGGTGGCAAATATTACGCACGATATGGTCAGCAGTTGACCGAAGCCTACATAGCTAGAGTATGAATGAGTGTAGAAAGAATGTGTTGCTTAACTTACTCCAAGAATGCGATGACGAAATGAACATTAATCAAGTGAAATTTATCGCCATGCTAAAACAAATTGTACGCCAGTTACGTGACGTTTTCTTGGTGATCAAAATGTCAAAGAGTAAGCCCATGTCTATTAGTGTTGCAGCAAATAGCTAAAAGAAAAAACCTAAGTAGCCTAGACCTATGGATAAAATCTACAGTTTTTGTGGTCCAAGTTTCATCGCCACGGACATATGGTTTGGCAAACTGTTAAAACTCGTCGAAGGGATCTGTTAAACAAGAACGTTGAACTAAATATATATTTTTGGACTGAACATCATCAAACAGTCACTCTTTTCGTACGTACGCATTTAACACCGTAGAGGGCGGGCTTTGTAGAAACTACGAGGGGCTTCATGCACTATCACTATCAGGGATAAAAAATACATGAGTTTTTACTGTTTTCGCTTAAGAAAAAATACAACTCTGTTATGTTATGTTATATTTTTTATTCATAATGGGCAGCGTAGATAGACCATTCAACAGGGACCAGACAAGGAAGACGGAGGGGGTGTATATGTAAGGAGGGGATGGCTAATTTGAAGAATTATTTTTTCATTAGTTTGCATATGCGTAAATATTGTAATGCACATCCATACAGGCATTCTCACGCGCTGGTCCCACAGCAGGACAGACGGAAAGTGCCTTTCCCATAAACCGCTCAGAATCCCCCTTTTTTTATCTGCAACAGTCGAGCCCAAACCACCAGAAGCCCCAACAAAACATTTTTAACCCGATTATATCGATAAAACAAAAAAATCCATCACGTGGCTAAAAATGGCAAGAGGTATCCTAATGGTCGAGAGGCTGATCATCCTGACCGATGCTGGGGGCTTCGTGTGAGTGGGTGGGGGAACTCTTTTTTACTGATCTTTTTTTTTTAAAGAACAGTTTGAGAACCACACGGAGAAAGGAAGTTAGCTTTCGTGAAATAAGCACCCTTTTTGTTAGTGTTGTTTTCAAGTGGTAAAAAATGAGCGGTGACGAGCGTGCTTTTTTTTACCGGAAAAAGATAAAAGACTCCGTAATCCACTAGCGACAAGTCTGAACACGAACCCCCTTTACGGGATCGACCGTACCAGTCGACGAGATTAGAAGTGCAAATTAACATAACTAGGCAAAAGCGCCCTCACTAATTTGCATTAGACAATCTTGTTGACGAATTTGACTTTTTCCAAACCCGTGACACAGCCGCCATGAATAAAGTAGTACCAGGTGGAACGAATTTTAGCTTGTCATGGTAGGCATCGGCTATAAATAACCCCAAAATGAGATGTGTATAATATTTCAACTAATTTATGATTGTTTAAGCTTGGAATTCAAGGATAATCGTTCAATAAATAAAGCGAATTGATATTGCGATTTGCTCCTCCCACTTGAGACACGTGGGTTCTGCGCGTGGCGTTAAGCAGACGCCATATTGCTCGGAAACTCACTCTTATCCGATTGGAACGGTGACACAAATCTCGTCAAAATGAGTGACGATGACCCCGATGTCGACATCGAAAGCGACGTAAGTAATCTTCAAAATACGTTCTAGTGGAAACCGTTCTTTAATGATTTGTATTGCGTTTAAGATGACAGCTTTTGCCACCCAAATGGGCCGATGTCGTTTCCGTGAAGTGATGGCCGTACTGCCTGTGTGTGTTTACATGATGTTGACAGTCCTGCGTGCATTGGTATGCCGACTGGGTGTACATGTACACAACACATGTGAATACGCTCCATGTATTGTACACGTTGATGCATAACGTATTGATTCGACCATGATCAGGCACTGTTTACAGACGTGTACGTGCAAATGTGATCACAGTCACATGGATGATGGGTTGGGTTTGACCTTGGTTTGTTGTCTGGATTTTAGTAAGAACACGTTAACACATTTGTAAATGATCAAATCATCATGCAATCTTTAAAGAGATCATGTTTTTGTCACTTCTGAATAGTATCAAATTGTAATTTGAATAAAAAAAAACCAACAAACACATGTCAACATAATTACGAAGATGATGTTCATTGATTTCCAATCATTACACATCATTGATTAAATTATTCAGGTTATATTTCTTGCTTTGGTGGAACTTATGCTAGAGATACATAGAAAAAAACATGATACTTCTGTCCCTTTAAAAAATAAAACAAAATAAAAAGATATTTAAAACTGAAAAAACCCAATCAAAACTTAATCACTTTTTTGGGGTTCGAAATAACAAGTTTTGGGTGAAGGAGGAATATTGTCATGATCGTAATTATGAACTCTAACCCAGTTACTGCGGACGCGTGCACTGGCAATATTTAGATTCATGGCCAGTTGGCACGCATGCAGAATCTGTAGGAGAGTTCATGATTCCGTTTACAGCCACAGTATCGATGATCATGACGACAGTCCCCCTTGAAGTTTTGAATGGATTGTCACTTTTTTCCTTTCTAATTTGATTGATTGATTGTTTTCCACCTTTTAATACCAATCATATAGGATTCCATGATTCAAGCTCATGATAATTCAAATGAAGTAATAAACTGAGACAGTTCAGAAGGAAACGCATAAACTTGATTTGAAGTGTATTGTACTGTATGGAAACATTAGAGCTGATTCCTGAATCAAAATACAGTAATTAAAAGCTGTCGTTACAAACTGGAATTCTTAAAAAATTACTGTGTACATCAAGCCTACGTGTTTGGCTGCTGATTCAATTAACTTTACGCAACTACGTAAGGCCACTTGGATAGCATTTATTGCGAAAGTTGTGCACCAATCACACAACAAATGCTGCACTAAGTGGACTTGCCCAGCTGCGTACAGTTCAGTAAAATCGGCTGTGGAACAAGTAGGCCTAATATAGTCTGACAACGCATGTCAGTTCATCTGTGTTGCCTTGTGTCTTTTTTTATCACACAGACGATAGCAAACATACCATAAAAGTTGGGTGACACAGTTTATTCTGGATCTGGGCACTGTCATGTACATACATTAAAAGAAGGAAGGTAGTGGGTAGCTCTTAAAGACTAACTAATAGACACAATTGGCGACTGGAGTCACGTGACTCATAGTGGGTATACAATGTAAACAAACCAAGCTAGCAATGCACAGTGAGCATAGAAAAGCATGGCTGCTTCCCACCTTACAGCAGAAGCGCGCATAAGCAGCCATGCGTTTCAGTTCACGCTGCGTGTTGCTTGCTTGGTTTGTTTACATTTTATACCCACTATGGGTCATGTGACTGCAGTCGCTGATTGTGTCTATTACATTAAAAATTTCATAAAAACATGTAATTAGTTAGTCTTTAAGTGCTACCACTACTTTCCTTGTTTTATCTATATTAGACTAACACGGCTATTTTTTAGTTTTATGTACATACATTGTACATGGTCCACAAATTTTTACGCAGGCAACATTTGTTAAATGTGTGAACAGTACACATACAAAATAACATGATGGGACAGAGTTACGTATTTGCCTCACTTCAGCCTGGCAAACAAACAAATCTTAACAGGATCCATCAGACTAACTCTTGCCCTTCGTACTTACAGCAAACACTATTGACTCTTCCTTAGTTTTCAAAGTCATTTGTAAAGTTGACATTAGTTTGACGGTTAGACAGAATATAGTCGTATTTATTACTCATTAGTGATACTGAAAACTGAAATTGCTTTTTGTGTGTTGCGTCAATTGACCTTTTGGAACTAGACAGTGCACGTGTTCATATATGCTAATACCCAACATGACATGGCTCAATGTGCACAATATTGTCAGGTAACAAATAATGCTATTGTTTGCAGATTATTCCAAAGCATAAAGCTATTGTGTTGCATATGTTGACAATAGATGTCAGAAGGTGAAGTCTACAGTACCGAGAATGGGTATGGGTTGAAAGGGAGGGGCACAATATTGAATATGTAGAACAGCTCTCAATAAAGCATACCAACCAAGTACCTGAATGCAATTTTTTTCAACCGAAAAGTGCACCTTTTCAAGGCACAGAAGCCAGCTTCGAGCCAGTTACATGTACTCACAACCCATAAAGAATGGTGTATGCATCAAAACATTACAGATTCACTAAGTGTACATGTACGTATACTTTATTAGCCCACATCAATGATATGGAATATTGAGTAAATTTGATGCTACATGGTAGTATACCGTACATGTCTGAGTTTGTGGGTGATTTTCAAACTCAAACTTAGCTTACGGACTGGGTTATGAAAGAAAAAACAGCAAATTTGACATCCGTTTCTCTTCCATATTTTGCCCCCCATACTGCAGGCAGAGAAGAGAGCACACCATAATGCACTTGAGCGGAAGCGGAGAGATCATATAAAAGACAGCTTCAATTCCCTCAGGGATGCCGTACCAAACCTTGAAGGGGAGAAGGTAAGGTGTTGACCCAACAAACGACAACCCCAATTGTTCAGTTTTATGGACTGGGTTGATTTAAAAAAAAACACAATCACCCTCAGCTTTTAACAAACTGTGTGTTTGTGAAGAAGATTTTGAGTTAGTTTGAAAGAGGTTTCAGTTGATCAATGTACGATTTTATTTTTTTTTAAACCTGGGAATGGTGTTTCAAAAACAGTGTTCGAGTAGTTATAACCAGGTTTCAAAATGTTTGTACCAGGTTTAAAAGTTTGTACCAGGGTTAAAAGGCTCCTTAACCAGGGTTCTTAGATTGGGGTTGGGAAGCTTGTTTTGACCTGAGTTAATAGTGGTTGGGGTCAAGGTGGAAAAGATTATTATGTACGAGGTTTGAAAAGGTCTGAAACGGGGTTGATGGGTTTGTGAATGGGGCTGAATGTTTGTTTTATGTGTTGGTTCTTCGGTTTTTTTTGCAGGCATCGAGAGCCCAGATCTTGAACAAAGCTACAGAGTACATTCAGTTCATGCGACGGAAGAACAACTCACACCAGTCCGACATCGATGGTTTGAAGAGACAGAACCAGCTTCTAGATCAACAGAGTAAGAATATCCACAAAGTGGAATACAAACTACAAAACTCTAATCCCTGTACAACCACATTGTAAACATCCAAACTGTCAAATTGAGGCTGGCAGTGAAAATGGTCAGACACTTCCCCTGATTATGTAGAACTACAATGATTGCATACGTGACATCTGACAATGGTCTCCGTAGATAAAAATCATCACTCAGTGTTGACAGACCAGCAATCTAATGCCCTGTTGTGGGGAAAAACATGATAACAGCTCCACTGAGAAACATGGGGCGGACATTGACCACTATAGCGTGATTGTGTAATCAAGTAAGAATGTCCCATTTGTGATTATTTTGGCACAAAGTAATTGTATGCGATTGTTCAGAAAGCGGGTTAGAAAATAGCAAAACTAGGCACACGCTTATTTAGGGGAAATTTAATAACAACAGATAGTCTTTAAAGTAATTATTTATGTATTATTTTTTGGTTTACTCTTTCCCAGTCCGTCAGATTGAGAAAAATCCAAGTGATGCTCAGGTTGTCAGCAATGGCCTAGCCCTCCTCACCAACCCCAAAGGGTCCACCGTCTCTGCCTTCGACGGGGGCTCGGGTTCAGACTCGGACTCGGACTCGTCAGAAGAGAGATCCCGCATTCCACCAAAGAGGTTAAAAATTGCTCAATCAGGCGACAGTTCGCCCAGCAGCGGGTCCGTTTCTATATCTAGTGCAAACTTATTGCCAGTCAATACCAAGACATGATCTTTAGGAATGTCTTTAATTTAAGAGTATAACAGTTGGTTTTTGGTAATGCCCATGCTTTCCTTGTAAGTAACTGTTGAATGATGCCAATAATTTGTTAGTGTGATGTGATGACATTTGCGATCCAAGTCCAGATGTTGGGTGTTGGAATCATTTATAGGCAAATTCATCAGTACACAAATGGTAAGGGTCTGAAGTACCTCCAGAGGAATGGCTCAAATCTGGCACTGTTCTAGTAGATGTTGGCAGTTAGGCTTGATCACAAAAGATTGTTGATCATGGTTTCTTTCAAAAAACCAACTTAACTTCAGAAAACGATTCGTTTAAAAACGTCTTCGTTGAAAAATGGATTGTGCCACAACCATGACTCCTTGCTATGCATTAAGACCTTAAAGATACACTTTAAACAATACAAATCATTTGTTGTTGAAGTTTTTTTTGGGTAAAAATAAAAACTAAAAACTATTGTTTAGAAGTATGTCAAAAGTCATGAGGAAAGTATGGGTAGTAGCAGAATCACTTCCCCCCCCATCAATCACATTTGGTACTACAGTATGTTTTCTTGTCACTAATATTGATATCTGGAGATGTGTGGAACGTTGTTTGTGTACATTTATCTAGGAGAGTGTGTGCCTAGTTGTACTGACTACTAGGTATTGTATACCATAGCTTTCAAGGAATCTGTGAAATATATTTTGTTTTCTTTTAGCTATTTCATTTTGTGTGATGTTTGTGTGTGTTGTGTGTTTATGGAAAGTTCTTGTTGATAGGGTTTGCATGACACTGTACGCTGCCCATAGTGTTCGTTGCAATGACACTGTATTGTTTTACCTGCAGGCAATCCCCATTACCCAGTTAAAAGGTGAACAATTCACTGTACAAATTGACAAAGAAATCATAGATTTGTGTCAGGAGGGAACAGCTGCCTTGTTAAATCTCATCGACCTGCTTAACTGGGTTTATTTGTAGGCTAAACAATATGGAGAATTGGTCCAAGAAAAGTACACTTTTGGTTACTTTGGCCGATATCCATTTTTTCTGCTAAAAGCAAGTTTTTCCGTTGCTTAGCTCACGTTTGTCAACCTCTGATAGTGATTTGTACAGCAAACAAGAATCTTTCACTCCGAGACTGTTTTGTAAGAAATAAATGTTTTAAAAAAATATATTACCTTTTTGCTCGGACAGTATTAAACCAATCAGACTTTTCAGTTTACCAACATGTATTTGAAGACTTAAAAGAAAGCAAGTCTGATTCATTCATGGCATAAGAAAAGTGAAGGGCTTTGTTTTGGATAAAACAGTAAGAAAGTTCAGATCAGTCTTTTTGTCTTGAATACTGTGTGTGGGCGAAACCAAATCAGCAGTGTACGTTTCTTTTTTTTTTTGGGGGGGGGCAGGTGTCAGCAAACATAGAGTGAGAGTGCCCTTTAGTGTTGCTGATGTGCATCAAGTCAGCACCCACTATTAAAGCAGTATTTTGAAACTTCTGAAACTTTTGACTTTGGCTGTTTGGTAGGTCAAGCATGGATGCTAGAAAAGTGCAGAGATTGATGGATTGAAATTGACTTGGTACCACACAATTTCAAGCTGCATAGGGTAGGCACTCTGAACTTGCAGTTGTATTTGTATAAGATGTGACAGAACATTTTAATTGGTATTATTTACATTTGTTATTTGACACTACGGAAAATGCCTGACAATTATACCTCAAATACATGGCAGAAAGTTTGCATCACTTCTCCTGCTGCACCTAATATTCTTCCAATTCTAACACCTAGTGAAATCATTTAAATCTTCCTGCAGTAGAACTGAACTGTGAATTAATATCTGACATAATTTGCAAAAGAACTGTACTTTTTTCCCTAGTTTCCACTCTATTTTTCTTTGATGGAGGTTCTTAAGGGTGAAAACAGTAGGCCGTTGTAAACTGTTTCATCTATTCCATAGGCCTGTACATTTAGAGTGAGGTATGAAACATCTTATTCTTTCTTGAACGTTTGTGTTGCTCGTACTTTTATTTCAATTAGCATTGTTGGACGGGGTTCAGAGATAAGAATTAACACAAACTCCACTGGGTTAATTCAAAGTTCACCATCACACCTGATATTGCAAGTCGGAAATGAATGAATTTATATTATATGTACATAATTTCTTGGGGGAAGTAAATGAGTACACGCACATAAAATAAAACGAAACCTAATTTGAAAAAAAAAAAAAACGTCATAAGGAAACAGTAGAATCAGATTTCCTGAAGCTTGCAAGCTACTTAGGAGGTATCATTGGTTTCATTACCAGAATTATATAACAATAATACTAATAACTAGCTAGAACCTGAAGGTTATTTCTGTCAAGGAGACTTTTCTCCCTACCTGGCACACGGACATATAAAGATAAATTGCTTCCTTGTCTCTGGTCATTGCCAGTATATTGGAATGTTTAACAGAAGCGTATTTTCCTCAAAGAGCTGCCCTTTACCAGAGTAAAATTGGGTGACCTTAAAATACCAAAGTACGTGTACTGGCCTTAAAACACTGCATGGTTCCGATTGTGGTGGTATGCCTTGCCCCGTTCAAAACATACTCCTGTTTATCCTCGGTCCAACATGATCAAACAAATCAAGCTGTTGGGATTAGATTGGTTTGTGTTGTGATGATTAATGGGTCATGTTCTAACACAACAAGGCGAGCCAACTATTTGTCCCCACAAACCCATACTTCATGATTCAGAATTAAATGTTAACAAAGCCTCTTACTTCTCTGGGAAAGAACAATGTACATTTTGGCACATGAATGTTTGTTTTGGGTTTTTTTTCCGTTATTGTATATATATAAAAAAAATGTATCACACCAATGTGTAACAAGTTACATGTTAATTCAGTCTGAGATTTATTATTTTTGTAAGTAAATTTTTGTTGTTGCCTAAAATGCTAAGGTATTTTCTTGATAAACATTTATATCACCAAACTACTGTCCTCATCCAATACACAGAGCTATTCAAGCATAAAGGTGTTGCTATAACACATTAGCAGGAAACCAGTCATGAGAGATACGCATTTCACATAGCAGATTTAACACTCCAAGCTGTAAACCAGTCTTCAACTTAATTTGCTGCAATCTTAAGATTGGTCAAGTCAATTTCCTGTCAAACTTAAGTTATATTTCGGCTGGAGTAGCTCACATCAGTGTATTAATTTCACTTATAGCTATTTTTTTTGTTCACCCAGTCATTCTGTGGCAAAATCCGAGTGCATTAAGTTCATGTGAGATTTTGTGTAGATGAGACAGGTGCAGGTGGGAAAGATATTAGATTTTGTTGGTATTTATGTTGTATGTATTGTACATTTTTGAACATATTTTAATTCTGAGTTTCTTTCTATTGTCTGGATTAAAAGGAAGGGAGTGGGTTTGTATTATTCCCTTTTATGATGGACTCTTTAGAAGTACCTAAATTGGAAAGAAAACAAGAAAGACAGAAGTGAAAATGTGTAAATTTCAATTTGTTTCCGAGTTTTACTTTTATTTTCTTTGTGGGTGTAATTTACAAAAAGCACATGATACATTGATGGTTTGTCTGTCTGTTCAGCATTGCTGTCAAAGCCAATGGGCTAGACTAGTCGAAGTCTCTCCATTTGGACAGACTATGGCGGTGTCTGAATTAAGTGACTTTAGCTATCTGGCCATAGCCACTAGCGGAAGCTGTCAATTCTGACACGGCTTTAGTATTTTGAAAGACATTTCTAGATTGGGCTCAAATGAACAGTTGGGTAAACTTACAACTTTCTTGGTAATAGACTGTGTAAGTTGACCTTGAGAGCATACAAGTTTTCGTGAGAATCTTGACTTCTGGGCACCTCGCATAGCAGCAACAGCGTGTTTTGTGGCAATTGATTTAAAAAATAACTTGTACATGTATTGTTTTTTTTTTTTTAACTTCATCCATTGAATATGGTTTAGCTAAACAAAAGCTTGATATAGAAATGAAAATTTGCAAATCCTGGAATTTTTTTTTTCTACGCCAACCTGAATTTCTGCTTCACATTTGAAACTTAAAGCCCATGCAGAAGATGATCATCGTGATCCTTGACATACACGCATGCAAATGCTGCTACATTCAGTATTGGTACGCTACCCAAACCGCGCGAAATTAGGACATCATAGTCCCGTCGACTCCATATGCAACGTCACGTAAAATCCATGCAACACAAGATCTGTTATTGCACTAAGAAATGAAGCACTAACTTCGGTCTGTTAGTGCAGTCAAACACGGTCAGCAAAAATTTGCAATTAGACAATTCAAACCAGATAATGGATTTTATTTTTATTTATTCCATTGTAAGTTTTAATTGTAATTATTCCAGTATTTTTGTTTTTAACAGTGGAAAAAAGACACAAAAAACCACACCATCACACAAAATTGCAACTGCTGATGGCTCAATGGTGACCCTTTTCTCACAGGACTTACACCGTCTATGGTGACCATTCTGATACACACATGTATATCTACATAACATGGACATTTATCTTGTTGCACATTGTGTGAAAAGTACAGCATTCCTGATTGAGTTAATGCAACTGTAACTGCATGAAGTACTACTACCAACATTCCATACACACAGTCATGTAAAAATAATATAAAAATTAAATGTGGTTTTCTCATTAAATTGAGCACCAATAGAGTTTGAGGATTCAAAGCATAGTTTACATAATATGCCTTGAAAAAAAAGTCGGAATGAACGGCTGTAACCAAAGGAAAAAATTCTACCGTCTGTGTTGGTCAAGAATTATCCAGCGGTAAAGACCCACATGACACAAACTCCCTCTGTTAAGAAATAAAAACTTACAAAGTTTTACAAATCGTTGATGATGGCCTGAGTTTAACTCGCGTACACATGGCTCTACACCCAGACACACTGCCTTGGGCAGATGGTAATCAACACGATTTAATCTGTTACTCGAATGTACTCACATTAATCTGCTACATATACCTACTCACAAAAACACACACTTGCGGTTAAACATGAAATGGAAAATGAAAAGCCATTCAAGACGGGGACTTTCCCTCACCTGCTTGAATATGAACCAAGAATTATGTCGCAAAGGGGATACCCAATCACACCTTCACAAAACTTATTACAGGATTTCATTTTGGAAATCACTCCAAAACAAACACCCCTGTAATATTGTATACAGAAATGCATGCATTGATGCATTATACTAACACTATTACCTCCCCCTCCCAAACATGGTGAACCTAGCACCCAAACCGACAGCAGTCCTCCACAATAATAAAGCCTCAAATGTTCAAGATCCAAACCTACAAGTTACACATTCAATTCACATACATGTACACTGGACAATGTCAATTATAATACATTATTTATCATGGGTAGTGGTTGTCATCAGTACCATGCTGTGGCCACCTGCTCCTTGTTTGCAGTATCGGTAATCAACACCATATTGGTTGCTACAGAACAGAACCAGACTATTTCTCCTCCCAGCCTCAGTTTGGCATTAAGGCCATTACCGGATTAGAGGCTGTGGCTGGATCACCAAGTTAACATGCATGAATCATAGGCTACCCTTAGCAACAGCAGCAGCTGCAGCCACCAATGTGGTACACGGTCGTCAATGGCTAGGGCTAGTGCCATATCACAGCATATGTGTTTAACTTGAATAATGCTACAAGAGCAAACAACCCCAGCCAATGACAAATCAAGATGGCAGCTACATAAACATGGGGATTTTGGAACACTAGGTGGCAGCAGACAAACTTCCAGTTCTTAACCTCTGCACTATTCCATGAACAACAGATTTACCTCATAAGAGATGTATGCTGCCACCCAGAATTGGATATTGGGAGAGTTGTGACAACTTGCGATTAGAAGCCATTTTGTATTCAAAAAATGCATGGGCAAAAACAGGACTAGTCTGCCCATTTGGTGGTGCTGCCTTTGGAACGCAAATGTTGTCCAGGAACCATGTGACAGAAGACAACGGTCCCTCTATGTTGCAACTCTCCCAATATACGGCTCTGTTGCCACCTAGTGTCCAAGAAATTCTCCCAATAGTTGACAACAACCATACATTCATCAACTGCAAGCTAGCTCCTGAGATTGCCAACATATTTGAACCAAACAGGTTAGAAACATGAACGGAATAATATGTTTTTCTTCCATCCAATTCATGCCTTTCCTGTAATAAGTTCATTTTGGCACTGAGAGAGAAGAAAAGAACTGGTTGGCATGGTAGGCCGGCTCCAGACCGATGTTGAACAACGGATGACTTTGTTTCTGTCAAGAAAAAAAGAAGATTTGAATCAGAATGTCAAAATCAACTATTACA
>CM021526.1:21852700-21863741 GCA_010994315.2 Pisaster ochraceus | reverse complement strand
TTGGCAGGGTATGTAGAGAGACCCTAATGGGGGTTAGGGTTAACCAGCTAGTTGAAAACCAATTCAACACTGTTTTGTTCCCATTCATAAATACCTTTCCATTAAAAACATCCAAAACCCTTTCAAAGTTTGCGGAGAATACATAATATGTACACACAAGTACACAGTTAGATCTGCAACTTATTAAGTTCAGTGATAATAAGTGGTTGATCAACTTGCTGGAAAATATTACCAAGAGTAGGAGAAAAACAGCAGGTCTTAATGACACTTGTACAGTAATGTAAAACATTTTGGGAACAGAGAAAATAACATTCTAACAAAAAGGGGAACACATCAGAATGTTGATTGGAGAACTAGATACAGATGTTTCTTGCTTCGCTGCTCACATAAGAATGACATCAAAGAAACTTACTGGGAAAGGTTGCATTTCCTACTGGGTGCCTAAACCAATCAGAATGAAGTGACCGCGAAAAGTGGATCACACCCCCAGCCAATCAGCTGTGTTGGCTAGCAAGAGTGCCACTTTGATAACACTGGAGGATTGCCACATGTACAGTCTTGAGAACTTGGAAATGGGAACTTGTATTTTTGAAGGGGGGTATTTTTTAACTCCTTTTAAGGGGTCTCTGGGAGGGGCAGTACACATGTACATGTATGCACTTTGATTTTGAATTGTGAATATGGTGCCATATTTATATTGTGATTAAATTGAGTGAATTATTCAGTCTATGAGTTTGGTTGCTCTATTCAGGCGGTCCTTTACAGTTTGCTCATCTAGCCCCTACCTATGCAGCAGTCCTGGCACTGATGACCATTGGTACACAAGAGGCATATGACGCTATTAACAGGTTAGAGGCAGTGAGATTAAGATAATGGTCTCAATCCCCCTAGGTTTGTTTAATAGTCCTTCCTTAAAAATGAACATGATCCTTACACCCTAAGTTAGTACTCTAACATTCAAACTGTGATGGTGGTATGCTTGAAACCATGAGTGTAGAAGTGCAGTTGGTCAGACGGAAAACAGTACAGTAAGCATGGGATGCATACTAAATCTTTTATGTGTGCATACACTGTTTGTGGGGGGGAAAAAACATGACCTTGGCTCAATTTCTTATCACTGATCAAGGAGAGTTTGCTTGAAAAAATTACAGATAAAATTGAATGACCAAATTTAAAACAGGGTGTCCAAAAGACACACAGACACCCCTCTGGCTAACACTATGTTGCTAAGTAAAACCTTGTAGGGAACCAGTGAAATTCAGTACAAGTCCATATGGTTTCGACTGGTGACTATTACTTTCTCTGCTGATCAGAGTAGTACCTGTGCTAAGCAACTCTATGTGCTTTTCGACATGAAGTCGACCAAAGCAACAGAGCTATACATTATGAATGGGCCCTAACCGGCCCTATGTTTGGAAGCCGTATGGGTACATCCATGTTTGTTTACAAATGTGAAATTTTATACGGCTATTCACATAAAAGAACCCAGAACACTTATCATTGAAGAGTAGGGGTTAACCTACGTAGGTGTTCTTGGTTCACATGGCAAGCACCCTTTTTTACCGGTTTCCTCAGGCTTGCGAGCTACAGTGGTAAAGTTCACTTTGTTTCAATACCAGAAATATAAATAATATTTTAATAAAAACGTTGTGTGTTTTAGGTCCAAGTTGCAGTCATTCCTGAAGAGAATGCAAACACCCGAGGGGGCTTTCCGCATGCATGACGGTGGAGAAGTGGACGTAAGGTACGGTCACGTTTTTATTATTACCCAGTAAAAGTATTCTCTGTCTTGGGACATGTTTGTTTTCAGAACATTGAAGGTTGTTCTGATGGATCTTTTTTATGACTGAGTGTCATAATTTATCTTCCAAACTTGTTTTTAAAGTCCTGTTGAAATACTGTATGCTCATATTGCTCATATTTAGTTGCTCATATTTAGTGTTTACTTTAACTGCTTGGTATAATTTTTATTGGCGTGTCATGGCCAACCGGTCAAGCACACCAGACTCAAGCTCTGGTGTTTCTGATTAGCAGAGTGTGGGTTTGAGTTGTGGTCGTGACTCTTGTGTCCTTAAGCAAGGCACTTAACCATTATTGCTTCGTTCTAATGTATCCTATGTCTTATGTATTGCACGTAAAAGAACCTACATGTAGAACAGTTATTGAAAAGAGAAGGGTTTTGCCCTGGTGTTTCTAGCGTGGTCTGGCAGCAATATGCACCACTTCAACTTGTATCCATTTCAATGTGTTGTTATTATGGTTGCTTCGTCTCATAAAATCATTCTAAATAAACTCCATTAAATCTGATATTTCGGCGTATTTTTAATGGTTTTAAAATTGCCTTGTACACACTTATGAAAGGATCTTTACTTTGTCATAGAGTAACATAACCCAAAAAATATTCTGTGTAAAAGTATTCTGTGTACAATTTGAAATGATTTTCTGCTTAGTGAATGGTCATCCACAAACACCTTGTCATTTTGTAAAAGATTTACCCAATGTATTATAAAAACATTTGTTTAAAAACAAAGTGCAAAGTTTCATGCTGGAACGCACTGTAAAAATAGAATGATGGGGCTTTTTTTTCTGTAGGAATTTTCATTCTAGTTAGTTATTATAATTTGGATGATATTTATAGAGATTAACCTTTTCAATGACTACTGTTTTGTGAGACGATAGAAAATTGTAAACATATGCAATATCAAATCATGTGTATTTTGGCAAATTTCCAGTGACATGGAACAGCTGAAATCAACTGAAACTAATTGTGTTGTTTTGGATGTCATTACACAGGGATTTCTTCATCCTTTTTCAGTATACATTGTAATGAGAATCGTATATATGAACAATTTTGCAAACCCATTGTAAACAAGTGGGGTGAAGATATAATATTCTGTTGAAACTGGTTATAATTAAAGGTTCCCCATTGACCTATTCATCCCCATCGTCATCTGAAATCAGTTCAGCATCATCTTCTGATGCTTCATTCTGTCCATCCTCATCAGATAATTCACCTCCTTCCTCATCGTTTTCAACTGGTTCATCCTCTTGATCAGATTCCCCCTCCTCTCTTTCTGCATCATCCTCTTCCTCTTCAGTACCTCTATCTTTTTCTTGTCCTGCAAGATCTTCATCACTGTCCTCATCTGAATTGTCATTGTCTTGTTTATCTAGTTCCTCTCCTGAATCTTCTTCCTCATCATCGCAATCTCTATCCGTATCCTCAGCCGTGTCAGGCCTTTCATCCCCCTCTCCTCTTTGTCCTGAGAAGTCCTCATTAACATCATCATTTGAAACTTCATCTAATTCCTCTTCCTCCTCATCTGCATCTTCTTCCTCATCTGCATCTTCCTCCTCATCTTCAGCTGCACCAAACTCGTCATCTCCATCCTCTTCTTCTAGTTCCCCAAGTTCTGCCTCCTCCTCGTCCTCAAAGTTGCATACCATCTCATCTTGATTGAGATCCTCTGACATTGTTTTCCCCTTGGATGTATTATCATCCACATCCTTATCAGACTTTGGTTCCTCAGACTTTGGTTCCTCAGACTTTGGTTCCTCAGACTTTTTTTCATTGGGTTTTGGTTCCTTGGACTTTGTTTCATTGGGTTTTGGTTCCTTGGACTTTGTTTCATTGGGTTTTGGTTCTTCAGGTTTTGGTTCCTCAGACTTTGACTCTTCGGATGTTGTTTCCTTGAGGATTGAGGGTGTTATCTCTTGGACATTGCTCTCATCAACTTTCATTCTCACTGCTTTGACAACGGGCAAATCCTTAAGGATCTCTTTCGTAGTCTTATTGTTGGAGTTCGTCTCTGTGCTTGGAGGTAAACCAATAAGAGCATTCAAGGTTGCATCTGATCGTAATCCCTTGCGCTTCTCAAGGAGTTTATCTGTGAACGAAAAAACACAAACATTCAGAGAAAAAACAAAAACGACAAAAGTCGTATAATTGGTAATCAAAAACAACTTCCCAGAAATAATACTTTAATTTAGAATGTGTCATGAGTATAGACCCAAAAAAATGCATGTTGATCATGTGTGCATTTGTAATGAAATGCTTATAAACAGATTTTGATATTGAATGCTTTTGTTACTTTAACTGTTACCAATGGCCTCTTACCCATCATTTCAACACTCATGTACAAATGTACTGGTCTTGTACTCTGTGTATCACCGTGACCAAGTGTGGGAAAACAGTTATCATTCCTTTCAAGCGAAACCTCATCATCCCTTGGGCTGAAATCCCAGGCGAAGTTCTGGCGGTGAGAAGCAGTCCTTCGTCCTAGTCTTGAGGTCTTGAAGAGTTCAAAGGTTGAACAGTTTTGAGGATCTTTTGTGTAGAGACTCTTTTTGGAGCTTTTCCCACTCATTTTGGACTCGGAAAGGGAGGGTAGGGATTGAGTTGCGCGATATTGAATCGATGGCATGGAAAGTCGTTTGTCAACCTTCTCTGGAAGGTGATTGGAGTCACTGTTGCTATGGTGATGCCGTTGTCTGGTATTGTTTCCATGAAGACGTATCCTTGGCAGGGATTGAGATTGTAGAGATGGGGGTGGGGTTGTTGTACAGCGGAGTCTCTGGGATATCTCCACCTGATGGAAAGAGTCTATGCTGGGATGCGATTTCCTTGGTTTGCTCCTCGGTAGTGAAGGCATCGTTCTGGCATTGCTTTTGGTCGAGTCGGCAGAGGTATGTGGCTGAGATTTGAATCTCTTGCCGTGCTTGTAGTCACTGAAGAGGGATACCACTGTACTTTCCATCACGAACACTCAATCAAATCTGCAGTGAAGCAAAGATGGTATTTGTAATCATATTGCACTGACAAGAAGAATGCCATCTACCTCTGGTAGTTGGTATTAAGGACTCAATAGGGAGTCTGATAAATTACAACTGTTCTTTTAATGACATCAACATTGACAACAACATAGTTACCATTCTCACGCACAAACAGTTCTTGTATGTAACTGCTCAATTGTGATAGTGATATAAAGTTATAGCCTTCTTTTCTTTTTTTTCACTATGGAAGGCAGGCCTGGAACACAGAGGCCACTGAGACCATTGCCTGTGTTTCCCTGTTCCTAACCTTTGAGCATTTAATCCTATCAGTGACCTGAGCCGATTAAATCGGCCCAATTTGTGGACTGTACATCAGCAATGTATTATAATGCTGTTTATTTATAACCCATTTGTGTTGGTTACAACACACCACGTGACCTTAAAACGACCTGTGAAAGTTTAAGGCTTGACAGGGCAATGCTAGGGGTAAACCATGGACCCAAAGATATTTTGGGAGTGCCTATAAATGGGAGACATGTGCTTGCCATCATACATGTGTTATGAAGTTCAAAACCTGCAAGAGAAATCATTGTTAGCACAAATTATTGTACGAAGAAATGTGTGTATTGTCAATGAACGATATCCTTGACAAATTAAGATACACAAAATGTATCAGTTGCTGTACAAAAATCACCATTTGCTACTCAATATTTGCATTCAGTGTGTACAAAACATGTTCAGTCTAATTTTTTTGCAATGCAAAATCTATGCTGGACAAAATCATTACCTGATTTTTAGATTAATGTATACTCTTAGCCAGTTACATGTACCTGTACTCCAGATTGAGGCATTTCAAATACGTTATGACATTTTTTATTGTCATTTTATAAATGCCGTCCTCGCTGCACCTTATTCACAATTTATGTAAAAGACTTCATTCCCAAGCAGTTAGTTCTCTGTTCCTGACCAGGTGACCGGAATAAAGTTCTCACTTGAAGCCCATCTCAAGTCCGGGTTACGCAGTGTTTACTTAGCAGTGGATTAGTTTTTTAAATACACAGAGTATATTCCGGTTGTATCCTCCTCTCTGAAGATAAAATCAATAATGTACTTGTGCCAAATGAGCACACCGGACCAACGTCCGCTGGCCGCCCAATCACTGGGCTTTGTAAACTGATTGTTCACGGAATGTAAGCTGTTTGTGTAGGCCCGGGGGAAATCAATGGAAGGAGTTGGGAATCTTAGCTAATTATTGATGATGTTCACCTGACAGACTCGGTGTAAAAAATAATGACTGAATTCCTGCTTGCAGTTATCATCCAACTAAATCTCAACTGTCTTTCTTTAGTGATTGTTAAAAAAGTAAAGAGCATGAATTTTTATTTTTATTTGTTAATTTTCTCAAGAATTGACTTGCAAATAAGTACATCTGGGGCTGATTTCACAAAGAGTTAAGATCTTAAGTACGAATCAATCTAATTGCTAAGCAAAGTGTGATGTCACAATACAAATTACTATGTCAATATTGACAACTCATCTTAAGATGAATCTTCGTGCTTGGTGAAATGGAGTCTTGTAGTGACAACATTTTAAAAAGTATCCATTTTGCAGAGATTATAAATAAACTTAGCTCATCAAACTAATTGTAAATTTGTTTAAATGTGGGGACAAGTTTACAATTCTACACACAAAATACACAAACATCATTGGAGATTTTGGAAAAAACAGACTTACTGATCAGGAAATTTGCCGTGGAAAAACAAAAAGGCATCGTAGTTTGTTGATCTCCACATCATTTTGGGGGGTTTGTTGGGGTGTTTGCTTGCTTGTTTTGGTTGTTGTTGTTGTTTTTTGTTTGTTTGGGGTTTTTGGGGAGTTACTTTGTACACTTTGGAGAGGGGCTCCAAAGTCAAATTCAGTTTTGTGATTCACTCATCCTCATAGTCCGAATGAAAATGGGAAAAAATTACAAGTCTCTAACCTCATGTTAATATGGTGTAATGATGTCACATTTCAAATATGGTCTGTACATTTTCCTACAAAGAATTTTCAGTTCATTCCTGAATTTTGATGATATTGAATTAAAATAGCATCGGATTTGACCTTTTGACTGGCGCAAAAATTCCTTATTGGAATGTACAGACTACAGACCTATTTGTCTTTGCTGTCTGATGGCATGTTTCAAATTTCACTCTGAAAGAGTATCAAATAAAATGACGTTTTACACTTTTTTAATGAGAGGTTAGAGACTTGTAATTTTTTCCCCACTTTCATTGGGCATCTATCTATTGGAAAATGGGTGCATCACAAAACTTAATTTGACCTTGGAGATGCTCTTTAAGCTAAAGATTATATGATTATTTTCTCTTGATGAACCATTTTTACGTTAGAATATGACATATGGGATTTCTAATATGCATGTATAAATTATCTTGGGATTCGTTGAAATTAATGAGGGCAAAAACTAATTGAACATGGCAAAGAATGATGTTAAAAAGGGCTTGAATTTTAAAACAAACAAATTATCAGTAGACCATGGGGCCTCGGACTTGGAAATACTTTTACAACACTTGCTGAACTTTTGGGTTGAGATTTAGTTAGAAAACTTGACTAGTAAATTAGCAAACCTTGAAAGTATGTGTAGAACAATTTTTTGCTTACCAGCCAAAAGGAGCAACTGTATTGCTTATTGTAAAGGACAGGTCTATGCTGATTTTTGTGTTGTAACTAAAAGACTGTGAAACCATATTTTACATTTTAAAAAGTTCTGTGACTTTTTGCCTAGAACAGACTAACTTCATTGAGTTGAAACTACCTACCTCAATCTAGAGTCATGCCCTGCAATCAATCAACAGCCAGTAATCACTTGGGAAAACAAGACCCACTTTTTAAGGCCATTTTGAACTACCTAGTTGTTGCTCTATGCGTGAACTGAAGCTGCATGGGTTAAATGGTCCACAGTTTGCCTTTTTAAAGGCCATACCCAGTTGTGTTAATGGTTTTCACCAACTAATACAATTCCACATTTGTCAGTCTAACTAATTGGGAGATACAATTACAAGTATCCAGTAAAGAAAACATACCTTTTCATTAGTTGCATTTTCCAGTTCAAAAGGTTCGTTGTAACCTGTGCTCTCAATTTGACAACAATCCTGTCTGTGGAGAGCTATTAGCAATGATCACCAAGCAGCTAGTCTCTTATCCAGTCAAAAGAACTTCCACAACACAGGCACTTAAGACTACATTAGCTCTCCTGCCTCTCCTCACACTACACAAAGCTCTTCTTTTTCTGTGTCATCAAAACCCACTGGTCTCCTGCGTTCTTACTCTGTAACCACGCAATAATCAAACGAAGCCAAACTAAACTTACATGGTTGTCCTGAACACTGCACATTGTGCACTTGCCTTTCAGGTTGAGTGGATATCTTTATGGTCCGCCTCACACAAGGAGAGTACCCACACCCCCTTAGGGTGTGTAGAGGGTGCACGAACAAGCTGGCTCAGCTCCTGCCCTGATCCTATTGTAAGGTCACAGCACCCCAGGGCGGATTCCCATAGGTTGAGGTGTTTGTGTTGAAAGCTTAATGCTGTTGTATAGTTATTGCTAGTTGACATGGTTTCCAACATGAAGATTGAGTGGGTGTCAGGAGTAGTAGCCAAACTGTTCCAAATACACAGCAGACTCTTTAATTGGTTTGTGCTGAGTGATTTCAGGCAGCTTGGATTGTTGTGTTTTTGTCTGTTTGTCCTATTTCTGAGGATTTTGAGTTCTCAGACGAAAATGACACTGATGTGTACATTACATATCACTCAAAAAAACGATGGTTTGTTTCTGTCCATGTTTATTTAATGTTCATTACAGGCTGACCTTTACATGCTATGTTCTCAAACCAAACTGACCCCCTTTTTTAAGGTGTTAAAATCAAATGTTTTTTCTTTTGTTTTTCATGCATTCTTCACATTGTGTGTACTTGTAAGTCAAAATGGCTTCCACAAGAGATGGAAGGGATAAATTTCATAGAGCTGCCTAAACACAAAATTAAGCACAAAACCATTTTGCTAACCCCTAAAAGGTTCAGCCAAAATACCATGTCATATGTACCATTTGTGAATGGTTTCCTGCTAACTTTTGCTCAGCATAAATTCTTTTAGCAATATTTTCTGCTGAAATAGCTCTGTGAAATCAGGCTCAGGTATGGAGTGATGTCTACATGTTGAAGTTCATGATTTTGTTGAAGCGCTAAAGACAGAGGCACTGAGGAAATCAAATCTTGAGTAAAAAAAACAACACAGGGAAACTGACTGGGTAAATTTTAATTAATTGTGGGTTGAACAAAGAAAAATTGAATAGAGCAGGACTTGAACCTGTGACCTCCAGATTAACGTGCCGGTGCTCTACCAACTGAGCTATCTAGCCATAATGTTGGCAAGGTCCCTATTTTGTCAATATCTTTGTCCGGGGGGGTGCCAGTCAAATCTATTCACCCTATAGCCAGGGATCACACCCAAGTTTACGATACTTTCTTTTGTTACGTTTACTTTATTTTCTTATCAAACATGTCAACGCTGCAAGACAGGGACCACTCCTCACAGAGAGTGTGTACAAATCACTCAACTTATCTACAAAGACAGTTATGGTCTGTCGCGCTGACCTCCTGTGTATACATAAGCGAGGGAAAATTTGATTATATCAAAACTAACAACGAAAATCTCTTTTTCTTGATATCAGAGGTGCATACTGTGCTGCAGTAGCAGCCACAATCACCAATGTGGCCACACCTGATATGTTTGACGGCACTGCAGAATGGATAGCCAGGTGAGGTACCTCAAAAAAAGGATAAATAAATGCATCAAAAATAATTAAATATGCACAAGAAGGAGAAAAAGACCCACGGTTTTGTGAATCAGGCATCAAGGTGGGAATTCCACTGCGGGGATCAGGTTAGCTTAGTGGTACATTTTTATCCCTATCTACCTTTCACTTCTGTTGTCCCTGATTCGAATCCCACCTCGGACAGGAGCCTTCTAATTTTCGCTAACAGCATATCTTATCAGCCTCATTAATTATTGTTTTCTTGATTATTTTCTTGTGTCTAGTTGTCAGACATATGAAGGAGGTTTTGCTGGTCAGCCGGCTATGGAGGCCCATGGAGGTTATGCATTCTGTAGTGTAGCTGCTCTGGTAATTCTGGGACATGAGAGACTGTGTGACACTGAGGCATTACTAGTGAGTATTATGTTGAAGTTACATCCAATTTGAGTGGTCTCTTGTGACCAATCAAGTTATCGCACCAGACATTGTTAAAAATCAAACTTGCAAATGGCTTACTGCCAGTCTTGTATTTTAGTACCCACACATCTACTTTCTAGCATTATCAGGCCCATTGCTTCGTTTTAGAAAGGGCAAGGCGATTTCTCCTTGGTAAAGGGGCACATTTCAAGGGGCACCAGGGCAATGACCAGGGGCAATGGAGGCAGTCACCTCTGTTGCCTTGGTGAAGTATCAGGCCTGCATCATCTTTGGTTATCAATATTTCTCCCATTGCAGAGATGGTTAAGCAACAGGCAGATGAAATTTGAAGGAGGTTTCCAAGGGCGGACCAACAAGCTAGTGGACGGATGTTACTCCTTCTGGCAGGCTGGTACTTACCCACTCATTCACAGCATACTAGGGGCACACAACGACCATGCACTCAGCCGAACGGAATGGGTCTTTGACCAAAGTAGGTGTTTACTCTATGTTTTTGGATTTGTATCATAGTATTCTTTCACTGCCACAAACCAATGTACAATAATATCTGCAATTCATATACATACCAATCTGTTACCATAACATGTTATTCTTCTATTTCTTATTTGTGATTCTGATACCTTCAGGTTTATTTTCGTTTTGATTTTTGGTATTTGTTGTATGTTGTGAATATTGTAATTTACTGTTTTTAATGTGATTTTGTTTTTGATTTCAATGTGCACTCTTGGAGAAAATTTTCAACTTTTACCTGTAAATTTTCACTTTTTATCTGTAAATTTTCTCTCTTTTTTACCTTTAATTTTTCTCTTTTTTCAGTAAATGTTTACATTGTGATGTACTTAATCAATTGAACTGAACTGCCATTGACTGTGACACAATATATCACATTGATTAACTATTTATTTTGTCATTTATTTCAGTGGCACTGCAAGAATACATTTTGTTATGCTGTCAGCACAAACATGGCGGGCTAATTGACAAACCTGGAAAGTAAGTGAAAAGTTGTGTTCATGTCAA
>CM021526.1:21831569-21842384 GCA_010994315.2 Pisaster ochraceus | reverse complement strand
AAAAAAAAAAAAAAAAAGGAAAGAGGAAAGTACCATGCAAAGCAGTCTTTTTCAATTTTCAATGGCAAAGCTGACAAAACCAAAATAAGGAAATCAGCTGACAAGTTGCAAGCAAGTGTAACAAACACTACTCACTTCACTGAATGTTTTCTCAGTTCATCTAAATACTCTATGATTTCATGAAAGTAAATGTATTTAAATTGTGTGTTTTTTCCTTATAGAAAACACAAAGAAACTTTTTAGAGCCTAAGAAAAAACAGTGTCTAATGTTTGTAAGGAAAAAAAAACCCCAAACCCCAGTCCAAAGCTCCTAATTTAAAATGCCTGGTCAAAAAATAATTACAAGGCCAGATTCAAATTGTATACCATGTCTACCAAGAAAGCTTTGGATGAAAAAAAGAAAAGAAAAAAAGAAGAAAAAAAAAAGCATACTATATTTCTCTGCAAATAACCATGACTCCTTTACCTTGCCTTGAATGGATGGAGTGTAGCCACACTCATGACACAATGTGGTTCACTATATTTTTGTTTAATTCGGTTTAGTTCATTCACTAGATATGACATTATACAAAATAACTAGCATAGAATGATATAATGTCGGGGTGAAAATATCAGACAAAAAAATTGTCATTACAGTGGGTAAAATGACCAGAAAACAGCTTACAGTACGAGCTCATCAGGTCTAGCCTCTTGGCTTTCATCCACTGAACTTGATTATCTTCTATTCACTTCTAAGAATCATTGTCACATTTCAGTATACCATCGTGCTGCATCATCTTTGTTATGTTCCCAATGTGCATCAGCCATCAAAAATAGTGATTCTAATCACACCAATAGAAACCAGACTATTTTTGTCATTCGAGCTTCAGTATGGATACACTGATTTGAACAAGATGGCTGCCAAATAGCCCCATAGCATATGACGGCACCAGCTCAAACACTGCCCTCACTTAAATCCTGAAGTCAAAGGAAAACATTTCATTGGTTAAGAGTTGTGCGGGGCACATACACAGTGATGGCGGCCTATGCAAGGGTCGATGGGATAAGCCAAACTTCCAAAACCCAAACAATTCTTAGGCGGCATTGTAATGGTTGACAAGGAGATTCTGTATTAACACATGACTACAATGACTTGGTTAAAAACATTTTCATCAGGCATACTTCAAAATTAAAAGAAAGGCACATTGAGTGATCAAGAATTGACATGTAATTAACTGCCAGTAAAGTCATAAAATAGTAGAACAAAATTCACCTCAACAAACATAAATGTTACATAAATAACTAAAATTGAAGATTCATAAAATTATGTCAGAAAAAAAACACCTTACAAACATACAAAAACAAGACTACCAAACACCATTGGTACAGCTGACAAATATAATTCATACTCTTATATTCAGACATTTTTATAATTATTTCTTTCAAAATACAGAATATGCTCATCTAAACGGTGTGGATTATTCTATCTTTTTCATGCATTTTTCAGACCAACTGCTTCAATTGGACAGAACAAGGAAGAAAAGAGATCCACAGATAAAAAAATATTGTTGTATACTCTTTCACTGTAATACTTTTGAATTAGATTGATGAAATCACAAAATAAAACAACATATCCCCCAAAATATACTTTGATTTGTGCAAACACAAACTTTCATTTGCAGTGATTTAAAAAAAATGAACTAAAAAAAAACACCTCCATGTAGACTTTGAAACTCTGCACAGTGGAGATACAATCTAGTAAGGTTTGTGGTGATACCATTGACAAGAAATCTCTCTTTGAGTTGCAGTGATTCTGAAAAGAACATGTGGTGTAACAACTCAATGTTTCAAGCATTCCTCGGGGGTGACCCTCTATACCATGTTTACCACAAAGAGCTAAATCCTGTGACGATTTGTCACTTGAATGTGGGAGTAATGATTGCTTTGTTTTCAAAGTGACTCATGCTGCGAAGTTGGTAATGTGACATTTATTTCCTTGTCAAGTAATCTCTTCTGGAAAACAGTTCGGGGGTGGGGGGGGGGGAGGCCGATGTGAAAGGTGACACTAATTTAATATGTGTTATCTTCTCAGAACCATGGCATCTTCTTGGCAGTTAATTTTTGTCCCTTCATGAGCCATTTAATACATTCTTCATCGCGCAAAAGTGTACCTAAAAACTAGTTTACAGCTTCCTTGCACATTACACTTACCAAATCTTCAAATCTGGGCCCAATTTTACAGTTGCTTAAGCAGAAAAAGCAGCTAAGCACAGTTTAGTTACGCTGATCAGAATAGGGTTACCAGCCAAAAATACCAGGTCACATTACCACGTGTACCTGGCATCCTGCTCATTTTTGTTCAGCAGAAAAATTGTGAAGTAATATTTTCTGCTCAAACACCTCTGTGAAACTAATTTTTTTTTTTACTTTTTAAAACCAAAGTTGAATAATGACACTTCCCAACATTCGGCTAATTTTTTGGGTAAGCTGAGGGCACCGGAGAGAACCACACATAAGAACAATGATAAAATGCAGGGATATTGTCATTTCAAGGATAATAGTACTAACACCAGGTGCAGCTGAGCGACTCTGCCAATACTCTCGACAATACTAACAAACTACCTAAGTTACCCAATTCAAACACTGAGCATACAATATAATTTAAATAAAATTATGACAAGTTTGTCGCAATTGCCATTTGAAAAAGGGACAATCCCAAGTCATCTAAATACAGTGCATTTGGTCTAGAAATTGTGAAAGAACTTTGATTTCAATGTTAAGAGTAACTAAAGAGTTGAAAAAAGTACTTACGTGCGTAACTAAGAAGGGATACGTCTCATACAAATAATTCTTGACCTTTTTGTCACTGTTAAATCCAAACTACCTATCCTCTATACCCTGCATTTATAATCTGCTTCATTCAGTTTCTTGATTGCTTTAATTAAAATCGTTCATCAAACGCACTATACATTTTTAGATGATAAAGATAATATAGATTTTTTTTTTAAGTTTTAATTTGTACAGAGTTTCTCAAATTACAAACGGGCAACACCAGCATTTTGGTTAAACCCAAGCATACTGTCTAGGCTCACTACTTCTTAGTGAAATTATTTCTAATGCACGCTTCACCAGAGGAAAAAAATATATAAATATACATATATCACTCAAGTAGGGAATAAATGTCAGTTGACTTTGTTATCTTACATATTTACATTCCCTCTGGGGGAAAAGAAAAAAAACAAACGTCTGAAGTGCACAAACTATTTATAAATAACTTATCTTTCTTCTGAATAGTATTTCAAACACAAAAGCAAAAGGGGTATCATCTATTTCAGACATGTCAACGACACATGCAAATCACATCTTAAGATTAAAATGAAAGAACAAAAAACAAAAAACAACCATCATCTAGACTTAAATTGTCTTTCCCAATTTGCTGGATTTTGTGCTGCACTCATAGTTTTTTCCTTCAGCCCAAAGACTGATTCATTTTATTACACGACTGTTTGTATATATTCGGGAAGTTTGATCAGATGCTAAAAAAAGACACAAATTTTTCAAAATGTATGTCCAACCAATCAGCTCTGTAATGATGAACCTAACAGATAAAATTCTAATACTGTTTCATGGTTTCGCCCTGGGTGGTTAGACAATGTGAACACAAGAAAAAGAAAACAAAAACAAAAACAAAAACAAAACCCCAACAACTAGGTTAGCTACCTTATAATCTTTAATCTTGACAAGACTTTATCTCCTTTACTTGATTAGCTCCTTAGACTAATTGAGCCTGGAGTATATTGGCCACTGCATGTCAGGAGAACGACATGTACTGCTTAGATCTAAAAGTCCCACCAGGAATATATCCTAATTCTAATTGCCGATGAGTGAAATAGATGACACCATTAGGGTGAACTGCCTCGTAGCACTGGTTATAAGGTAGAACTGCAAAGCTTTTTGGTCGCTACGCAGGACTGGTTCAAAGTGGTGAAGACTCTATGAATGAATAAATGAACGAACGAACGATTGACCAATCGTCAACTCATTAGACTAGCAGTAGACACTATGTCATTTCACCCAGTGAGCAACCAACTAACCATCTGACATACTCTGAGACCTAAATGTGCCAAAGTGCATGAAACTCATTCAATGTAGTAAAAAACACAAAATAAAAAGAAGAAAACAAAAATGAACTCTTTGGAAGAACTCGAAAAACGGTGTTGAGTTCCACATTTGGTTTTGCATTAACAGAGTGCAATAAAAGCCTAGTAAAAAATCATGATTTGGCAATCCAGTGCAGAGTTTTTAAAGACAAATTTATACAATTAACTTGCTAATTTTGTGCAGGAACTTTTCACAGAAACATTACAATGGAAATGAAGTCTATGGAAGAAACAAAACTCGGTAAACACTTCAAAGTAAAGACATTTTGAATTGCTTTGCACTCGCCAATCCTGAGTAAGAGAACATGATGATAAATATACAACGTAAATTTCAATCAAAACTTACTTCTGCATTATAGTTATGTAAAAAGAAACTACCTTGTGAATGTCTATATTGCAACTACAGGAAGCAATTTGACTATTTGTGTAAACCAACCAGGAACAGTAAGCCATGGTTGCCAGTTGCATTTTGAACAATGACTGGTGCAATAACTTGATTAGTCACAAGTGAATACTCAAATTAGATTCCCCAGACCAAACGACAGTGTTGCTATGTCACACGGTTTGGGCAAGCTTTTCTATGGCAACCTGGTACCATTGTGCCATACTCATCCATTCAGAAATGTGTATGGGTGTTCGCTGTCTCTACGTTAATAAACATCAAGTAATAAACCACAAGAGTAAACTGACTGGGTTAATTCGTCCCACTCCAGTCAATTTTTCTTTGTTCAAACCCAAAATACGTTAATAAACACACTTGCCCGGAACCATGTGAAATAGTAAGTGTCTCTAGTCTGGTGAATTAAAGTTTTATGTGGTGACTTGTAACTAAGCAAGTCATTGTACCAGACATTATTTAAATCTAAAATAGCTTATTTCATGAAGCTGATGAGCACACAGATACACTAAGCAAAGAAAATGTGTTACCCGCCAAAAGGCCATGTTTACTTGTAATGTTTGTGATTGGTACCACGCTTATGTCTATTTCAATTTAGATTGATTTGATCTGCAATATTTGGTGCTTCACAACTTTATAAAACTGGATCCGGAACTGACCTCTTGTCTTCGCTACCTCTAGCAAAAGTGCAGCTTAGTCTTGTCTCCGGACGTCTGGAATACAATCTGTACACAATGCATAGTTATGTGTACAGTTTGATCTACCAGTCCATCCTTCAGACCTACAGCCTAAATCTGTGCATTAACAAATACAGTATGTTGTATAACTATTTGGATATTTCTCCTTTTACTTTCTTTGGGGGTGGGTAAATATCAGGCTAGCATAGAATTCGTTGATGAACCTTAGCATAATCTGATGGATTTCCACCATGCATGCAATATATAAAACAATTTCAATGAACAGCACCCCGACCCCAATCTCGATCCCTTCCTCTTGTCATCTCCTCCAGCAGCACGGCAACCTCACGGCAGCCTTCATGATGGGTTCTTGAGTACTCTCTTCTGGCGAAAGTCATACACCTGCCGACACAGGAACACATTGGCCGGGCTGGCGTCATCAGGGGGCAGGCGGTATGTCCTTGGGTAGTTGGCTGGATGTTCAGGCACGCAGGGCCTGCCCGGAATAACTGCCTCTTTATGTCTCTGAAGCTTTGCCCGGTATCTATCAATCAAAGGATCAGGAACAGCTAATTAGGGCGGATTAAATATAATGTGACCCACATCCATGACATGAGTGTGAAGTCACCAATAATCCTGCTGTGTTTTTTTTAGCATTACAAAAGTCGATGTTAGAGACAGGATTGTAAAGTACAGGATTGGTAATGGGAGACTTTGGAATGCTAGGTGGCAGCAGACTTACCAGGTAAGTTTACATTGTTTACGTATTTCTCAGCATGCGCACATTACCAAGAACAATGGATTTACCTGGTAAGTCTGCTGCCACCTAGTGTCCCAAAAGTCTAACATTAAAAAAAGAAGGGGAAAAAAAAGAAAAAAGTTGTAATCTAAAAACCCATTCTTTATCAATTTCACACCAGTACCAATCCTCCAGAGAAATATTTCCATCTGAAATCCAGCTGTTTATAACCTCCAGAGAAACTTTTTCCATTATAGAGTTGACGCCCTTTTGAACACAACCAAAAAACCCAAACAAGGACCTTACACTACAGCACCAAGCCAATATTGTACATGTATTGGGCATACCTGAATAATATATTAAATAGATACAAAGAATTTAAAGAATACAATTTTTGATGTTACCGTACACCTTTGTGTGATAAGCACTGTATACCCAGTGCTTTCCCCGAGTCCTGCAGAAAATTTATCTACAGGGGTAATACTTGGGTGAAATTCGAACCCACAGCCCCCTCATTCTAGCACAGATATCTTAACCACTAGGCCACCGAGCATGCTTGATGGAGAGCAACAGTTCGAATCCTGTAATAAGCTAACGACTTCATATACGAAATAGATGCTTCGGAGATAAAGAAGAATATTACAGTAAACAGTGCTTTTGACACAACATGTAAGTTGTACAACCAAAAATATTATTGAAGTATATTGCTCTTTATCCCAATGCAATTTTACCATCACTTATTAGGACAGCGAATTCTTATCTCTTCCAGACAACCGAAGGACAAAACCACCAATTTATTTATACATGTACTCATCGCGGGCCTAGTGAATAATTTTTATAAACTTGTGGGTTTCCTTTGTTGCCGTCACAGCATCTGACTCACCTTGAGTACTCAGCTGGTGTGAGTACGTAGCATCTGTCTTCAATACACGCTACACTGTTCACGTCCCAGTGGCGACACGCAAACAGCTCGTTCTGCACAAAAGGTACAGGAATTCACAATTATTCAGAGGCTGAAATATTCACACTTCATCTGTGGTGCAATAGTCAACACCTACGCAGGGAATCGGGGCTTGAATTTGGGGGAAAACCCCACAAGACCACAGGACTTGTTGCTCAAAATGTTTACTGGCCTAGACTGCCGGCTTCTAACTAGACCAAACAGTTTCAAACATGCATACTGTTTGTATTTGACCAACTAATATGACATGCAGTATTAGAGAAGATAAATCTCATTTGTCTTTACGGGTATACATACTCCATTACTCAAAGTCAGCATTTTAACATCACTTGTTTCTGTTTAAGACATCAGTGTGGCTTTATTATTCAATTGAAAAACACAAGACTGTGCTGGACTTGTCCGTTCATGAGTTTACAGGCCTGATACAAAAACTACTGACCAAGGGCCTGCACTCCAGTGTAAAGTTAAAGCCCTGATGAGAAGTCACAGCACAGGGTAAAGGCCCATGAAAAATAACTTGAAAAATAGTTTTTGCAAGGAAAAAGTTAGCAGGGAGTCATTAAAAAACAATGAAATTTTGGTTGGTGATCATTGAATGATTTCTCTTGCATAGCATAGCAAATTGCTACTCAAAATGTCTCCGTTGCTACTCAATAATTCGCATTAAGTGTGCACCAAAAATGTTCAGTCTAAATATTTTGCTATGCAAAATTGCTGGACGAAATCGTTCTCTGGTGCTTATTTCTGCTAAGCATGATGTTTAAAATGCTCCTGGCCCAATTTTATAATGCCGTTTGGCACATCAATTTGTTCAGCTCAGAAAAATCTTGCTTAGCAGAAACAACGTTACTGCTTTTAAAAACTGTTTTGATAAATTAAGTCCATTTACTGTTTTAAGTAAACAAAATATGCAGTACATTTTGTTTGGGTTTTTGTTGTTGACACGTATGGATACAACACGCAGACTGGCATGCATGAAATGTGCCAAATTCAAAGGCTCATTTATATGTTTTAGTTTTAAACATTAAGCATGCAGGAAAAACAAGCTGGGTATACATGGGGGATTGAACAACACAGCTTCAGTCGTTACGTAGCTTTAAACTTTTGTTTTTCATTACTACTATAACAAGTGTCAAGTATTTAACAAACAAAACCCAAGCCACTTTTCAGTACATCAGGAGAGAAAGGTCCCACAATCATACCCAAGTGATGATAGTTTATTGCTTGATAACAAGATGAGAGTTTTTTTTTTTTTTTTGGGGGGGGGGGGTGCCGGAGCCCTACCTCAAGGTGACAGGGTAATCTGCCTGCTTCTGTGTGCTCTGGCTGATAATACCATAAGAGTGTCATCATAAGGTCACCTGCAATACAAGAAAACACCCAGTACTGTCATCTGTCCAAGGAAAGGCACATTGTGTACATGTACATGTGGGTACAGGAAATAAAGCATCATATACTTTGATCATTCAGTGCTTGATTGGGGTGAAAATCCACAGCCGCAGGGCTTGTATGTAGCTCAACAAGTTTACTGGACCAGCTTTTTTTCTTACCAAGACCAGAATTAAAATGAGGAGGAAAAAAAAAGGCTATATATTTTAGCTGTTTTAATTTGAACAAGCACTTTGGAGAAGATTGATTTCACTTGTAATATGGGGAATTGTTCTTCAATACTCAACAGAATTGAGAGATGTTTATCAGACTGAAAGTCAACACCTGAACAATAGCACAAGACCAACTGAATTGTCCAGTCGTGAGGTTACTGGCCCAATGCTAAAATCACTGGCCCCAGGCCTGAGGTCATATAGTAAATTTTTAGCCCTCCTCATTCCTTGCCGCAAAGTAGATTTAGTGTGGCTTCCAATTGGGCCTCACAGAGCAAGGGTTATTGAAGATTAGGCCACTTCCGAATTGGCGGCTACTGGCTACGGCTGCTGCTAAGGGCATTTCTATGGGCATCCTATGTGTCAACACTTGTTGACTTGATGATCAAGCTGCAGCCACAGCCACAGTCTGCTAATTCGGACACATTCTTATTGCATCTACTACCAAGTAACCAACCGTTAAATATTAGTCAAGGGTTCAATGTCCAGCCAACCAAGGGCTGGTTTACATCTCAACTGTTTGTCTCAAATGTGTCTGGTTTACTGCGCTGGATCAGCCATTAATCTCTTTGCTCACTTTAACATGCATAATAAGTGAGAGAATGATGTATTACATGTAAAAGTACTCAGATGTGGTTGTATTTGTAACACAGACTTCTAAAAAAGTACACAATTACAATGTCTCTATTTTGTAATTCCTGTTTTCACAATGTCCCTAATGTCAACTATTCCATCATACATGACGACTCATGCCTAATAATTTCTCATCTCCCTGATGGAACCAACACCGAATAATATCTGACGGGCAGTGAAGGACGAGAAATATAAATCCCCCCACCTATCTTGCTAATCAACCAAAGTGCAGGAAATGATCTATTACAGAGGGAAAATATTCACAAGGGAGGCTCGTTTTGTGTGCGTACATATCTCAAGGATACTTACTCACCTGTTAACGACAGGATTAAAATGTGTTGGCTTATAATGGATTAACTTCTCATTAAATGGGGAAACAATCACTTTGCTGTTTGTTGTCATAGGAATCCGGAAGACCCCAAAACACACCAAAGCCCTACTCACAACTGCATCATCTTTTCCCGCCTTTTCCCCCACTATGCTTGTTCAGCTGTTACACGCTACTGCAGACGTTTTGCAGGACCACAAATATTTTTATAAGGTCACGACCGATTGATTTTTTATCCCCAGTTTGACACTATGTGAAAACCTTGTAAAAATGACAAATGAAACCTTAACCCGTGTGGACAGGTAAAAAAAAGGGGGGGGGAACACGCTGGAAAAAGGTGGTAAATTGCTGATATTGTTTGGTAATTAAGTTACATGACAAATAACTGGAATTTCACCAGTGGTTACTTCAAGCCCTCTGAAAAAGTGACATCATAAAAGCCTACTATTACAAAAACTACTGAATGCTCAAAGGACTTATTTGCTATGTAATTGTTTCTCTTTTCAAACAAATCTGCCAAGTCAGCAGATGTTTTGCTACCGTTGAAACTAGTCTCGTTTGTTTTCTTAAAGATACAATAATTTGACTTTGATCTCAATTCATCTCAAAAAATAACACAAAAAACCTCAACACATTCCACTTTGAAGCTACACACCCAAGAGAAAAAAGAAAACAGATTCTTATCTGGACATCAAAGTTCCCTCTATAAAGTTATTACCTGTATCCGGCTCTTCCCATAAAAAGGCTACCTTAGCCACGTAAGCTGGTTCCTTTCTGCGGTTGGTACCCGCCCTCAATAGCACACAGTCTTGAGCACGTATCTCATCCTCTTTACGCCTGATCGCATCGTAACAATAACGATACTCACGCACTGCATCATTCTAGGATGAAATACCAATATGGGAAGAGTTTAGTAGTGTGGAAAATTTACCTGTAATATCCAACACTGTGCATGTTTGTCAAGAATAGTTTACTACCAAAGATTGTACTGTGTACTTATTAAAAATATGTCAGTGACACCAAAAACTCTTCTCTGAGCAAGAGATACCTACAAGGTGCTGGGCAAACCTTTCTACAATTTGTACTTTTTTTTTTAAAGCACATGGCCATGGTAATTGTCAAAGACCGGAATCCGCATTTCATGTGACCCAATGCAGTCCTGGGAGTCATGAGAAAATAGTGACTGTTTTAAAACATCAGACTCGCAAGATCAAAACTAACTGTTTTACTTCAGAACAATTCTCCGGAACGTTAGCATTTCAGGCCAAACATTTTCAAAAGAAGTTTTCTACTATGACCATCTTTACACCATGCAAGTTATGTGTAAATCTGTGAACAAT
>CM021526.1:21772231-21782972 GCA_010994315.2 Pisaster ochraceus | reverse complement strand
AGGGTTAAGGATATTTTTTCTTATGGGAGACTGCCAACATAAGGCTAGAGTAGGTTGAGCGCCAGCACGTTATTCCGTAGGTCAAAGGCTCAAGACCCACTCTAGTCAATTTTTCTTTGCCTAACCCAATTTTAGAATGTTATTTACCCAGTCAATTTCCCTTGTGGTTTGTTACTTTGATATAATATTTTTTGTCGAGTTAATTGGTCATTAAAAAAATTAAATTAAATAAACAATAAATTGCTTGTTCAGGTTTTGATTTTCTGTATTTTATGCACATATAATGAGATATTGGCTTTCCGCTGGAATATTCTAACAGACTGCACTGCAAGGGTGTGTTCAAGGATGAGCAAATGCGTTTTGAAAACATCAAGTGCACTCAATCCTTACAGCAAGTCACTACATGTTTTAACTTCTCAAAAGCATGCCTGCTAAAATTTGAACTGAAATAAACCAAAATGCATTATCCTGAATTCCCAGGTCTCGAATTTATACAACACTTCAGAAAATCATACAAAAGAGCAGGATAACGTTACTCCCTAACCACCCCCAAAATCCACTGCATATTTTGTTGGATTCTGTTGGACAAAGCCAACAAACCACCATACTCAGGGTCCAAAAGATTGAGTGCTGAATTACCACGTGGTGTTGGATTTTTGTTGGAGAATTTCCTTCCCCCATGTTTATAGTTAGGAAGGATCCCACATGTTGTAAATAACTCAATGGAGAAAGAGGTCAACTGCAAACGCTGCCGCCCCAAACTTGGAAATGAAAACCCAAAGTGACTGAAATGCCAACCCATGCAGCCTTCCAACTAATGTTCCTCAAAACTTCCCCTAAAGTGAACAATATAAACCACAAAGCATTATTGCACGGCTCGTGCACTAATAAACAAACCACAAAGTAGAAAGGCAGATAACAGGATAAATTGATCCTTTTTCCTCGTGATTTCATTGTAAACGACACATTACTAATACTCATACTTGACAAGACTCAAACAACACCCTGCCTTTACGGAATTTTCTTTCCCGGAACTACACTAAACAACTTTTGCTTTCTTACCTGTGCTGCAAAGCTAAGTTTAGCAACATGATCAAAATATTTGGGACCATGGCTGCAACAGCAAAGTAACTCTCAAACATCATCTGTAACGGTGTGCTTTCATCTAAGGTGGCTGTGTAATTACTCGTTGTGTTGCGAAGTTTGTAACTGAAGTACTGTTGGGGAGAAGATCTAAGGTCATTAGAAAACGATCAAGAAGTGATAGTGGTGGGAGTAAAATGAAGAGAACATGCTTGCAAAAATTTAGACGGAGCAGCCGAATGTGATTAGATTCTGCTCAGTAATCAGTGTAATTGCATTTTGTGGGTTAGATTTTGAATAATGCCTGGTACAATGGATTGCTTGGTCACAAGCGAACACTCAAATTGAAGTTCACAGATTAAAGACAGTGTTGCTTGGTCACATTATTATCATTATTATATATATTTCTGGTAATGAAACCAAGGAATTAAAGAATTTTACCCCCCAAATCACCAATCTTTACCGCTGAAAGGCATTTCTTGTAACATAAAATCAGATGCATATGCAATTTTGAGAGGAGCGTGGGACTTTGCAAAACAATAATGAAAGGCAAGTAAAGGACAAAAATGCTTCTTCATACATAAATCACCAAAAGAAAATACAATACATTTAAGCTTCTTGCAGTAACACTAATGACATCACTTTTGCTCACAACACCCAGTTGACAGACAAACATTCCACCACTTACGTAATCACCGCACCACCAGGCCACACTAGCAGTACAGTCAGTGCGCGCAAAACATAAAGATTACACATGAATGCGCGTGTACATCAGTAAAATTTGACAGTGTCTGAGGACAGTGTCTGAGATCCAGGTGCCGAGGTCCTAATTTTAGCATTAGAGTGGAGTGCGGTTGTTGGAGCCCATCATCAGCGGAATGAGCATGGCCTGTACAATTGAATTACATGTACATGAATGCCGCACTCACGATAAGGATAGTTGCTAATAGTAATAGACCCCTTGCACATATGACGTCACAAGCTCAAGCAGCGCCCTCACTGAGGTCAAAGGAACACCTATCATTGACTAAGAGTTGTGCGTGGTGCGTAGGCCCCTATACAATGTGTTGCCCTTAAGACATACACAAGAATAAAATATCAGACCTGCATAAACATGTAACATTTAAACCCCCACCAATGGACACAATTTCATCGAGCTACTTAAGAACAAAATTAGCTCAGCAAAAAACAATTTTGCTTACCAGAGTAAGGTTAAAAGCCAAACACCATGTTTCATGTACCATTTACAACTTGAACCTTGCTCATTTTTTGCCTAGCGAGTATCTGTTAACCAATACTTTCAGCTTAAGCAGCTCTATGAAATTGGACGCTACAGTCTGGAAGGTCAAAAGTAGTTCATGACATATAAGAAGGGGAATTTCCAATGCTGTATACTATTGAGTGCTTTCACTGTGACAGACGAACAAACACGTATTTTCATGCATTTTCATGCACAACACATCAAGTAATCTGGCATGACTTAAGTATTTCCTTGTATTTGTGTACCACATTCTAAAAAGATTACAGAGGTGAGAGCCATTGCTGGCAAAAAAGTCGGTAGCTAGGATGCCAATTTTAGGAGTAACAATCAAATGATGGCATTTTACCACTTTGGTAACCCGTGGAAATAATATAGATTTCTAGGAGCTTTTGGAAACAGTATCCGTTAGACATGGGAAGCAGAGCACAGAGCAAGATTTTGTGAAATGAAATAGTACAGATTTTACCTCATGATTATATTCAGCGACAATGCACTCACATGCGTCCAAAGATTTGTACATCTTCAAACACAGTGGCAAATTAAAATGCAAAGAAAACCACCAAATTGTGCAGAAAACCAGCATTTTGGACAATGTTGTAGACGGCTCCTTACCCTTACTGCTGTAATGAACATGTTCCACGGTAGAACTGAACATACCCCCATTGTAAAGCAAATAGTGTAGACTATGTTGTACCTAGATTTACCAGGAAGAAAGAACATCATTATATGTTAGGATGAGAAGAACATGACGGGAGAAGGGAGTGGATGTAACGGTCTCACCTTGGTTGCTGTGATGAACATATTCCATGGCAGGAGTGAGCACGTGCCCAGAACGAAGAAGACTATATACACAATGTGGAAACTAAGACCAGAAGAAAGAGAGATAAACGAAACATAGACAGAAAAACTCTGAGCAAAATAAAAGCAAAAACGAAAGCTCCAGCGTTTACGCCAAACAGCTTAATCAAGTGTAAAAAAAAAGAAGATTCCCGCCCAAATTGTCCTGTGTCTGTGTAAAAATACCAGAAATTGCATGAAAAAAAAGACAGAAAAACGCCAGCAAAAACAAGGAGAGAAATCCCCAGCATTTACACCAAAGCAGTGACAAGCTCATATTTATGAAAAGAAAGAAGAAAAACAAATCATTGTTTAACCAAGAAAACTGTCAGCCCAAACTCAACTTCTAACATCTACATTTTATTTCAAAAGGCCAAACTAAAGATGCTACGTCTTTTTTTTGGGACCGATATGACCCCAAAAGTTTGATTTAAATTTGAAATATTTATTCTTATAGATTCAAGAAATTTATAAGCTTTGCAAAAAACAAATCTGCCATTGATACTCAATACTTAACTAAAAATGAATTTTTGTTGGGATCCCAACATTATCTCACGTCCATCATCAGACATGAACAAACAGGTTAAGATTGTTGTTACATGTATTTTGTGCATTGTCCGAGGCATATATGAGAAAGTTATTCATTTTGAAACATCATCCTCAATCAACATTCATTCAGAAAAAAAATCAATAGACAAATATTTCAGCAAAAGGCGAGCCATGCAACTTTAAAATAAGCACAGGAAAGTAATTGAAATTTTCTCAAAAAAAGATATACATGACCACCCTAATGTGAAAAAGTTTGTTCACGGGATAGTACCTAATAAATGTGTGTGGTAACAAAATACATGTGTAATAATAAAAAAACTAGAGTTTAGGAATGAATTGTGAGGAAATGAGCAACCACAATACTTAAAGAAAAAAGAGGAAATCGGTTGATCAGCTACAAAGTTGCATGCCTGGATGGATCATACCACCCAGTCAAAGACACTAACACACTTTTTTGATTGCAAGTTTTCTTTTGCTGTAGTTTTAAATATACACAACGGTGCTCTAACAGAAAACTTCTTAGCCACTAAAATAAATGAACAGAGCTTGAATTGCGAGAAGATAACTGCTAAGCCACAAGTTAGTCAAGTTCCAATGGACCAGATATTTAACAAGAACTAATGTTTTAAGTTTATTAGCTGAACTTTTAGAAAGATGTATGGAATCGAAAATCTTAGACAGGAAACACAATAATGTGTACCACTTATCTACTGTCATGTTAGCAGTTTTTCAAATGGTTGTAATTTTGTGTAGGTCCCTGAAACCACCCAAAAGTGTTTCAACAAGTGAATGGACAATGAAGGCTTATACTGAAAATAACTTGAGTTGATTAGAGTTGTTAATTTTATATTTACTCTCAAATTTCATTCAGAAAATGGACGGACAAGGCAGGTTTCTTTTACCGTCAATTTCTGATGGAAATTTGAGGGTGATTAAAATTTTTTTTTTTTTTTAAATTTAACATCAAATAAATCAGCTCAAATTATTTTCAGTATAAGTCTGTATGTCCATTCACATGTAGAAACACTTTTTGGTGGTTCATGTATTGAACAAAATTACAACAATTCCAGGAGAAAACTGCTACCGTTTGCCGTTACTGATGCAAAGTGATATCCTTTATAGTGCGCTACATACGCTGTACTTGGCAGCACAAGTTGTATACTCCCCAGGGGGCTGAGATGGAATAAATATGGCCCAGTGAACAGGGGTAATAATTTCCAAAGCACAATAATCATTCGGTGGAATTGCTCTATAAAATTGTGAATATTTATGTTATTATATTGTTATATACATGTATTTGAGGTGCCAGTAAGCAAGCAAATAGAGCAAAGCTTTGAATACAATATGTTATGGGGTTGTTAATTTCAGTGGTGCTACTTTGTTAGAACCCCCACCAGGAACACTTTCCATGTAAAGGAAATAAGGAACTAAATGCAGAACTTAAACAAAGTTTCACACTGTATCAGGAATTGAGATATATCCTTCACCCCACTACACACTGTATAAAGTGTTTATTTTGTTTCATTTCTTCTTCTTCTTCTTTCTGTACTCGTTTTTTAGTTTGAAAGGAAGGTGGTATACATTATCATTAAACACACAATGTAGGCCTATTGTTTGCTGCATGTCGAAAAAAAAATATGCCACGTTCTTTTTTGATTTCATCAATGAACACCAATTTTGTTTCATCAACTCCTGCTCCTATCTGTCGCAATCCGACTTTCACCATGGTGCAGCCATCTTGGTTTTTTTTCTACCATTCAAACCAGTGTAGCCAAATTGAGGCTGGAAGGGCAAATAGTCTGGCCCCTTTTTATTAATTGGAAATTAACACCATCACTATCAGTGTCATTATGTAGACAGGGAGTCTGAAAAAGATGGCTGCAGTGTGATAAAGGTCAATACACACTGCAAGCAGGTTTTATGTTTAAGAGTTTACTACCCATACGAACTAAATTTGTGTTAAAAAAATATTGTGCGAAAAATAAAAGGTTACAAAGTATAAATACCCAAATTACAGCGAACAAAATGTTGGAAAATACAAACTTCCTAGTTGCAACGCTCAACTTTTTCACCGAAAGGCTTGACATTTTCTCTGAATGTTCACAGAGAATTGAATGCAAATTTCAAAGAACATAAAATATTTTCAAATAAAAATGCAACGCACAAATGCACATTTAAATGCTTGTAACATGCAAATTGTTTGTACATGGTTGAATGATGGTAGTATGAGATAAAGCCACGTCGCGTCAATAACTCATATGTTACTAACTATTAACAATCCTTGAAGATTTTACTTGTTCAGTGTATAAAATGAAAGTTGATAACTTCCTCAACTATAGGAAATTGGCCCAGCTCTAACATTTTAATCAAATCTTAATCATCAAATTGTCAAGAAATTAGGCAATGCATCCTTCAGCACACACACACACAAACATGGAGAAGCAAACATGTCATAAAGAAATGCAATATTGATGACAAATTCCCAGGAAGTCACATGAGCTGTGAAAAGCCTTGTTGTGGCCTCTTTGAACAGTGGCTTCTAACATCCTGGTCAAGGAAACAATGCATCGTAACAATGGCTTGATCAAAGACTAACCTTGTTCACCAAATACACACTGTACACCATTGTATGTATAACGGGGCAATTACGCACTAATGAGCCAGGAGTGAGACATGGACCATGGGAGGGGAGCATGCGATAGTACAAACAGACTGAATTTTTGTCAGTGTACATTCTCTTAGGCACATTGTTGACAACAAGAAAATAGGTAAATGACTGAGTATTTAAGAAACTGGAGTCGATCAATCTTTAAGATTTATGTATTGGAATGTGCACAGGAAAAGACTGGGACAAAAAAGTTGTTTTTGTCTCACTCTCCCATGCCTCTCTACCAAGTTTATCCACAGGGCGGAATTGCCCATACTTTTGTATATTGATGACTTTATTGCATAGTCCTTGGGCTCAGGTACATTTGCCTTGGCTAACTTCTTATGCACTTTAAATAAGAATACAACAGCTTGTATTACCATGACCAACACGACAAATGAGGAAATAAACACTGTGTTTGTGAGGAACAAACACAATGTACAGTTTTTGTGCCGGCATAATTACACTTTCCCCTTCACTGACAAAGAGACATTGAACTGCATACCTACATGTGAGCTCTGCAGTTAATCGTATATAAAACAAATATCATAAAACAAACAAACTGAAAAAAGGCATTATCACAAACACTTGCTCAATTTTAAAAAAGAGATTAGAACCCTAACAAATAAATAACAGAGACTGAATTCCCTTGGATAGCATAGCAAAAATGCCACGGAAAATGATTATTCAATGTAAGCATTCAGGGTGCACACAAAATGTTCAGTTCAAATATTTTGAAATGCAAAATTGCTGGACGGAATTGTTCGCTGAATATGTGTTTGATTCAACTTTATGCCAGCATACTTGATGAGTATCAGACATTAAGACCATGGGACTTGTTCTGTACATGTAATGCTAATGTCTCACCACTGGTAAAATTACTGGACTGATCAGGTCCTGTTTTGCTACTGGTAATAATAAAAAAAAAAAACATGGTTAGCAAACCACAGAAGCGACCGAAATAGCCTTGTTTACAATAGAATCTAGCGTTCATTTAAAAACAAACAATTAGTCAGTCCTGCAAAGTAAGGGGTGGACTGAAGAGCATCCTGACTTCCTTGCTAAACTGATAAGGTGTCTACCTCCGTGGTTGTACAAACAGCCCTTTTGTCAACTCACCGGTCAAGGCCTGTGTCTGTTTGCTGATTTTCTAAAGTTCTGACAACCTTTTGTAACAATGAACTTAGATTGAACGTAGAGCAAGGACCAGATTGACTCATGGTGTTGGCTAGAGGGATGTTTTGGCGTTGCTTTAGACAAGACTGTTTTCAATTTGGATGGCCGGCTTAATCTGTTACTTAGGAACTAAGTATTGAATATTATGAATAATTTGGATCACCAGTTTTGGAATTTCACGAAAATTTGGACACCCATTTTCCAGGTCCTGGCTAAAGCGTTGGATCAATTTTGAGCGGAAGATAGAAGCTGGCATTGCGATATAAAAGCTTTTAACCCTAGCAGTGCTCTATTTTAAATACGTGTAGAGCCATGCATTTCAAGCTGTAAGCCTAATTTATAAATTTAATTTTTCAATTGAGACGGGGGAAAAAAACCCTCTTGACACAGTTTAAAGCTGACTTTCCAAACTTTATTTTGGTCCCAACTTAAACTTTCATTTTTATGGTCCCACGATCGACCCTGCCAATACACATTCAAAATTTGGGCAGATTTAATCAGCCCTGGACACTGCTAGGGTTATTGTGTAACAACAAATATAAGTGCACCTACATGTACTGATCTGGGGTGAGACTGCAAAAGAAAATTTACAAATATACCAGCGCATTAGGCGTGAATAAAAAAACGCCTTGAACAAAAACTTTAAACGTGTCTGCGCATGCTCGGGAAAACTGGTATTCCCCTGAAATTGCAATAATCATTATCATTGGTGCACAAGCTAAAACCATAATACAGTGCTCATCATCGCTGGTACTAATGCAAATTCCCTCAACAGCATAATCTGCGGAGCACAGCTCCATGCAAATTTGAGCTTGCTTATGAAAAACTTCACAATGTGTAGGCTTCCTTCCACAAAATATGACACGATTTAGGATACCCTGGATGAACAAAAAGAGTATCTTACTGTATAATGTAAGATTTGTTTTCTTCTTGATTTTGATTTGTTTTTCTGTATTTGGAAATTGGGGGGGGTATTTTGCAGTGTTTATAAACACATTTGTGTTTGCAATTTTCCCAATGAACCCAATAGGTACCACAAATTTGGTGCTCAGAAGGGCATGCCTAGAAAAAATCCAGGAGTACTTTAATCCACACGCCTGTGATTTTCAAATCAGAAGGACTGTTATGACAAACTAAAAACGTTTGGCTATTAACTTTAGACAGCAATTCACCATTTTGGTACTCTTTTTGAGTCTTGCCTAAATATAAATAGACCTGATTTCTTGATAACGTTTTTAGCCAAAACCACATTACGGTCAAGTTGTGGTCAAGTTGCATTCTTTATCATGTTTACTGATGACAGGCCACCTACATGTTTAAACAAAGTGTTTAATGTCACGTTTTGTGTCACGTTTTGCACTGTCAGCAAAACTCAAACAAATAGTAAATTTGTTTGAGTTTTGCTGAATGTGCAAAAAGGTGACATTAATCAAAAACATCTAGGCCTAAATTGGTAAACTTGTACTTTGCACTGATAGTGAAGAAATTCAGTGCTTCAATTCAAAAATGTCCAATATTAACTTTTCTTAATCTAATTTTAAAGATGACAAACTAATTCATTATCAGGCGATTTGAATTACGTAAAACAGGAAGATTAAGCTCTCAATTTAGCTGGTGTGGCTTGATTTGTTATTAATACTTCTCATTGGGCCTTTGTTTGTGTGATAAAAAAGTACATACTTGAAACAAGAGCGTTTTGACCTTTGTTGTCCTACTAATGTGTTTTGCCCACAATCTGTGGATAGTAGAGTTTCTCATTCTACTGCTTTTTACAATGGTTAAATTCAGAATACAAACAGAATTTTTGTCACAAGAGGGTCTGTCCAGTATTAATAAATTACTTATTTCTCATTGTTATTTCCTTTATTACCCCCAGCAAAGTATCTCAACTTTATTGCCTACAATTTGTAAGGGGTAGGATTATTACTGTCAAAATATAAATAGTCACTTTCCAGACCATATGCCTATCTTTTGTTACATAGGTAACACTTTTCAAATGACCTTGTAATTTCTAAAAGTCCCAGAATTAGTTATCATTTTTTGCTACGTAACGTTTCATGAACAGCTTTTGATAATACCGGAAAAGACTACGACAAAATGGTTCATTTTGTCTCACTCTCTCGTGCCTGTCTTTTGACCCATTAGTGTGGAATCGCCCATATGTATTTGTATTTTCAACTTTTAATTTCATAACTAACCAGGGAAGGGACTTTCTCAATTCTGGCTGGTAAGTATCTGTAGGAGTCTGTAATATTGGTATCCGATCTGGACAACACTGGGCCAGTCAATTTATTTTAGTATTACTTCTACCAAATGATAGCAAAAACGTTACATGCGTATACATCTTGAGAATTTACCTCATCCAGTTTCTTAAATACTTGGACATTGTACCTATTTGTTTTCAACCAAAATCCTTTCCCTTCCAGAAGAATACAAATCTGCAGCTGAGTGTATCCATGTGTGTTTTGTCTTGGGGTAAAGTCCAGCCCTCACAAGATGCCAGTCTCTGTTGCCCTGTCAATGGCAGTGGCAGTGGCAACCGCCCGGGACTGACGTCCTACCAGGGCCGGGTAAAAGCAGTGATTTCTCTTATTAGCCTTACTTTTTCTCAATTGCTGGCTGGACAAGTGAAACAAACTTTTGAGTACATGTAGTCGGCAAGATTTTTCACTAGTCTGCATACACTCGCATTTCTCTATTTCTTTCAGACCAAATATCAACCAAAGCACCCACAAAGCAAGAAAATCTGTTTTTGTCAATCATTTTCCATGTTTGTACTGTAAATACGTTATTTTCAACTTGGGGTTTCCTGATTTGGCTTTTGAAACTGTTCCACAATCCTCCACAGATTTATTTTAACTGGCATCTAATTCTTCAGACTGGCTGGACTGTAAATAAAATGTTTTTACTTGCCTGTCACTTGTTTTTCATTCGCATTTGACAAGCGGGCGAATGCTATTTAGTCAAACTCTAAGGTGAACTTTAACCTGAAGAGAAGCTTCTAGGTTTCTCGCGTTACCATTTGCCAAAGGAATCAGCAATCTGCTTTCCTACAGCAATGTCTTACCAAAACTTAATGTGGTAAGACGACTGCTCTAGAATGGCAATGGTAGTGGGTTCGAGTCTCAACCGAGTAAAATGCCTGAAGATTTTTTGCACAGGACTCGGGGGGGGGGGGGGGGGGGGGG
>CM021526.1:21761407-21772203 GCA_010994315.2 Pisaster ochraceus | reverse complement strand
GTATACAGCGCTTAGCAAACATCAGTGTATGGGTAAAACTCAGGTAATTATTCTTTATCCTATTCTCAATGCAAATTTAACATAAAGTAAGCAGGGGCTTGCCCTAAAGCTGGACAATGTTGATTCTGTTATTTTACCTGTCTTTAGGTGCCTGTGAATCATCTAACCTCTTGCATGCACCATGGCTGGTTGTAGTATCTTCAGAAACAGATGTTATCAGATGATCATCCTCGTCATTACCATCTGATACGTATTCGTCTTCAAAGTGTGTGGCAACACCGTTCAGGCTGCCCTCTACTGGAGACATCATCTTAGGTGAGTGCTGTTCAACTATTCACCAGAAGCTGCCAGAAAGAGAAACAAAGTTCTTTATTTGAGTGTGTTTTTGAAGGGGTACTGTTCTGGCCTGTAGCATGGGGACTACAGGGGCTATGACCGTAGCGCCGGTGTACTGGATTGCTGTTCAACTGTTCAGCCTGGTGCTTTGTTTGAAGGAGCACTGCTCTGGCCTGTGTGGCATGGAGAGTACAGGGACCGTGACAAAATGGTTTACTGGATTGCCCTTTACTCAGAATCTGGAAGAGACCAAACAAACTTTTCAAGTGTATTTGAAGGGGGTACTTACGTGACCTGTTACATGTAGACCACAGGGGCCATGACTGTAGACAAGGTTAACAATATCTGTTAACAGGAGTGGTCTTTACAATTTAACCTTTGCCCCTTCAAAAAAACCAACAAATGAACTAAATAAATAATAGAAATCATGATAGCGCAATCTACAATTCTATGCATTGAGCATTTTACATTACAGTCATTATCAGATCGAGACCATTATTGACACAGTGTGTCTAATTAATAGCCTTCAAAATGTTGCAGCTAGTTGGTAGACAGCAATAAGTAGGCCCTAACAAATACTATGCCTGTCGTAATGGAAGTTGTTGTTTCATCAAATCCTTTTTCCTTTCCAATGAAATAATTTTGTGTTGTGATCGACAACTCTGACGGAGATTTTTTTTACAAAAGTGAATTTATCATTCATTGCTGCAATATTGCTGCAAACATGGTGTAGGCCTTCTCAATGAGTAGTTTTTAGTCAAGGTGGTATTCATCCCCCACTACTGAACACGAACCAGCAGCAAGCAGCGCAGAATAAAACAGCCCGCTACAGTGGCACGAAAGTCTAGATAAGTATTGCAGCTGTTACAGCAAAATGAATCAGTGCTTGTGATCATGTGCATCTCAGTAAACATATGGCGCTGGCGATGTTTAATCGAGTGATTGTCAGGTCAGAGATGCCCAGACACCAAAACAAGCTTGCACATTTCCATTTAATGTGCTCTTCACAATTGCACAATGGTAGGTGCCAACTGGGGGTAAAATCTAGGCAAAAAACATGGGTTTCTATTAAAAAAATAATTCCACTTCCTACTATGTCAGTGGGGTGTAGCCGTAGGGCCAAGAACTTAAGAAGAAGCAGAGGGAGTCAAGCAAATTCTATTAGAATAGTAGTACTACTAGTAGTAGTACTAGTACTACACTTTATTACAAGTAAAGTGTAGTTAGTAGGAGGGACTACCAATTACTTATTAATTTTATACTATTTCAACTATTTAATACTTAGTGCTACAACTAATGTACATGTAGCTAACAAAGTAGCTGTTCTGCCCCAACTTGATAATCGTCCCAACTATAGTTGGGACTGGTCCCAACTTGAGTGTTAAAGTTGGGGCGTCCCAACTATAGTTGGGATCGCAGTGAACACAAAGCACCCCACGAATAAACTTAAGACATAATAATAGTAAGTATCATCATATGAAATACCACTTTCCTTTGAGAATATTTGAGATTAAATAAAATTGTGTTTTTCCGAGAGAAGGGAAACTAAATGCGTAGGCCTACTGAGACCATGGAGGTAGAATTCGAAAAGAAAGCGTCACCCGGCGGCACCGTGAGCATGAGGCCGCTGTCCGCTGTCAGAACCCTCTAAAAACACTATTTACACTGAGTTAGCGGTCCATTGTGAGCGATATACTATCATTCCAAACCAGTTTTGACATGAGTTTGTAATTGTACAGAGCCAAGACCCAGGTTTGAAATAAAGAATCTTGTTAATGAACGCCGATCGCATCAGGACCCATGATCCCAACTATAGTTGGGAAGTCCCAACTTTAACACTCAAGTTGGGACCAGTCCCAACTATAGTTGGGACAATTGTCAAGTTGGGACGGAACAGTAGTGTACTCATATTTTTATAAATAAAATGTAAAGGAAAAGTTTCCGTATCCAGCCACCACTTTTTCATCTGTTATGAAATAAAATAGTATCTTCTTTACTCAAATGAGATATTCCTTTGGGTAAAAATGAGTGAAAAAGTGGTGGCAGGATACGGAAATTTTTCCAATGTAAAAAATGACTAAATGCAGTACAAATACAATAACATTCACTGTCAATTGCAAACCGGTTCGATAACTAGGATGGATGACACCACAGTGTATTGCAGTCAGTACACTGTCACTTGTCAGACATGTAAACACGCTCACGTCATCGAATGTGACGATCTAACTAAATCCTATGCCTCAATACATGGCACCACCCACAAACAACAACACCAAATTGCCAATTTGAGCTATGAATTGTTGAGGCCGAGCAAAATAACACGGCTGAGACAGTCGAGTTTTAAAGTACTACCTACCTTCCCGGGCACCCTCACTTCTACCAGGGCAGTATCAGTGTGTAGCGTAACTAGTAGTAGTGGTACCACTACCAGAGACCGAGAAAGTACCTTGTGATTTATTGTGAAATCTGGTTTAGTTTTACTTGGGAAATGTTGAAATGCCTAAGCATTCAAGGTCTCATAGTCGGGGACCTATGCGCTACAGTAAACCATACATTGTCATTCGATCCGACGTCTGGGGACAACAGATCATCAACTTATTGGGGGCGCCCTTTAACTTTCGTAAAGGAATGACAAGTTTTACAATGTTTTTTTGTATGACAAAATATGATGAAGAAACCGAAAGAAAAAATAAGAATGCACATACATGTATTTTTATTGTTGAATGATATGTTTCTATTCACGCTGCTCGATTAAACCATAAATGCATTCATATTTAAAAAGGGACGGTTTATCTCTACACCCTTGGTCGCCATCTAACGGGTTTTAGAAAGACAAATTTGAGTCCCAAATCCTTTTTGAGTTTTCAATTGCGCTTACTATTTTCAAGTACATCAAGACAATCTGCTGCAACACATTTATCACCGGATTGTTACATAATGTCTGCTTAAATAAGTCTCAACATCTGGAGGCAGTTTGAGCCTGAGCAGCGTGGATAAAGACAGGCAAGGGCGTCGATGGGTGGGGGACCGGGGGGACATGTCCCCCTCACTTTTTAGACTGGAGGGGACAGCATATGTCTGATGACGACGATGATACAGACGCGGAACAGGCACACACGATACTAAGGCGAAAATGACTGAATTCCATGGTTACTAAGTGAAATGGCAAAGCTGACTGCATAAACAGGCTGCAATTTGACTTTTTGCAGTTTTGGGCGACCGGTGAGCGCCCTCTTTTGAATCAACCTCCCTCAGTCCATGTTAAATTGCCCATTATGGGTGACAGAATCTCCGGGGACAGATTTCCCTATGACACCGGCATTATGAAAGTGTAGACATACTTGAAAGTATGGCTCTAACCTGCTCTGAGACAAATTATGAGGGTGGAAGGGGAGGGAAAGAAAAATGAAGCACGAGAAATGTGAACTTTGTTGCCAGTGCTTTTTTGCACACACTTACAAGAAGTATGATATACTTCTTGTAAGTGTGATAATTATCATCTCTGCCGCAGAGACAAAATGAATGCGATGGACTGCGCACATGGTGGTGGCGTGTCGACAATTTCGCGCGCGTCACTATTATTTTATTGCGTCACAAGACGTTTGACAGGACAACGGACTCAATCGAGACAATCATCATCAACTGTCGGCCGGTATGCCAAACATACAACAAAATGCCACCATTTTGAAACATGGACTTCGCTTTGGACGGTTATACAATATGGGGAGGTACCGTTACATAATTGTTCAACTCTATTGGAAATTAAACATACTCAGAGTAAGTTGAGAATTCAACTGGGCCAATTTATAGTTTTAAAAGCGTGCATTGAGACCTAGATAAAATGTATGCGCAGTGAGACTGCAGTATAGATTGTTAAAATGTGTCATCAATACGCACACATACAATAACAAGGCTCAGCAGTATTATTTAGTTTTCGAAAAAAATAGTTATGACTTATTTTGTATCACGAAAAATAACATCACGCTTTCATTAACAATAAATGGACGATATAATATGCCACCAGCCATTTGTTTTATAACGGATTATTTTGCTTTGAAAATTGTTGCAGTAACGGTGACTGTGAGCTCTTTTCTTTACCATTTCTTGTTATTTTAAGGATGAGTAAAACCAACGTGCGAAGAAAAACTATTTTTGTGCCGAGGCGTAACTCTTTTGCCAGCTCAAAGTCAGAAGACAGCCATGGTGCAGCAGAGAGAAAGGTAAGACGATATCATGATACGTAGCTGCAAGAGTGCCATCACAACCAGGGCTCCATTTCATGGCTCTGCTTACCGCCGAATTCTGCACTTACGATCACCATTCTCCGCTTACTGTGCAAGCACCGAATTTATGTGCTAGCTGTGTAAGCGAAGAATACCTAGTAACGTGGAGTACGCACGCGCACAAGTACAAATTCCCTGCTAACCTGTGAAATACGCTTGACATAAGCGCGGAATTCCCTGCTTCCGTAAGCGCCGATTCTTTGCTTACGGTAAGCAGAGCCATGAAATTGGGACCATTAACAAAATAATTAAACTCGCCGAGTCAACTCACTGAAGCTAAGACGACTTATTGATAAGATGGTGGGGTGACTTCTTATAGTTGCAGCTAGTCGTCTTGGCAAGATAAATGAAATTCATAGACAAAAGCCGACTTGAAGTCAAAATCTCCTTTTCATAAAAACATTGACATGGTGAGATACATAACCTAGTTGTCTTGATAAGTGGATGGCACTCATGGAACTCCGTATATTAAGATTTATTGTTTGTAAAAATCCTTGTTGGCGATACAGAGACTAGAGCCAGTTTAAACCAAAGCGTTTCTTTGGTTTTTAGTGTCGAAAGTTCTTTGTCTAGTGCTTTAGATATTTTTTTAAAATATTTTACTATTATCATTACTTTTTTTTCTATAATCAACAAGGCGAAATCTTTAACATTTCCAAACTGAAATGAGTGACGCACTTTGGGCGGCAATAACAGAGAGGAGTATAAATTATCATTTTCAATATCAGAGAGCCCGATGGGGGATTAAGAAATCCACAAATATAACTCATTGAAAATACACAACAACTTGTTCGCAAGATATACCGGGACCAAAAACAGCACCTTGAGGGCAGGCGAATGTACAAAAGAAACTTGTAATGATATAAATCCACAAGATGGGACGTACAAAATAACTGCACAAAGTTCATACAAAATCAAAACTCAGGAAGAGAAACAAATACGGACAAAGAAAACAGTATTTGGTTATCTTCATTACCAGCGGGTCTACCTACTGCCATTCCCACTTGTTACTTCAACAACAAACAAGAGAATGCCTCAAAGTAGCCCTCTCCATGATCTGCTCGCATACATTATCATATTACATAATGCTGTGTATCGACATTAACACCTTCCGTACGTCTTCATTTAATCAACTAACTACGTCTTCATTTAATCAACTGTATGACAAACTTCTAATTGATTGGAGCAAATATTTAATTTTATCATCAATGTCTCACACGTTGGCTCGGTTGAGAATGGTCCAGTACAGCCGACGACAATGGGGGTATTGTGGGCTTACACCAAGGCGAATTTGGTCCTCCTCAGTCTGAACATATAACTGTTGAAGAATACAATAGAAATACACAACCACACAACAGGGATGATCTGTTCATGAGATAATCAATATCAGCTTATTAAGAGATTATGCAGATGAGATATTGAGCGGTGACGACAGAATAGGAAATAGGCGTTCGTTACCACAGTAAATAAGACTGGTTGATTGTGTGTACACGTCAACTCACCGCACCGAATCGACAAATTAATTTAGTTTAGTAAAGCTGAGACAAACAAATACACCCTTTTAGAACAACATATTTTTAAAAGACGGCCACAAGTTCCAGCACCATGTGGCCAAATAGCTAAATGAAAAGTACGAACGTGGAGAGTTATTTCAAGAAGTAAAGCGGACGCACAAATCGACTCTCTTTGTTGCAACGAGCCGTGTCTGTGGAACATCTTTATTTACGGAGTATATTCTTGAAGGAGTTGACTGCTCAAACTCCTACGCAATGATGCGAGATAGTTTAGCCACCCCTGGCACACCGGGGAAACCTCCCATAGAGCGCACACCGGACCTACTAACCCCAAACCGAACACATCGTCACCCTGCGGTCCCCAAGTCTGCAGCATCCCACAGGAGTGGCTTTACCGGGTCATCAGCCGCGCACTCCCCTTATCCACAGGTAGGTCTGGGCATGGTCTTGGTAAGAGAAGATCTCATGGCAGAAGTAAGAAACACCAATGTAGGGATCTCTTTGAAGTGACTTTGGAGGATGGGACCAAAGAGTTTCTCTTGGTACGATGCTACACATATTGAATTAGTAACTTTACTGTATAACTAGTACTGCAAATATGCTAACACTCTTCGAGTTTAAAGGTACAGTAAACGTTTATCTTTGGCAATTTTGTTTCTCACTGATGGACAGAAAACCTGGGAAATACAATCCATATAGATCTCAATTTTATCGAGACGTTAATCAACACCTCTCATCACACTTAAATACCCCCCCCCCCTAACGAGTGTTCAAAGTAAACGGGTTGAATTGAGAGATTGTCAGTTGTTGACTTCCTGTAGAGTGGAACAACTATCCTCAGTTTCTCCTTTTTGAAAGGAATTATACAAAGTACAGCGTAAATTACTAGTAAAGGTCTGCGGTAACACCGTGTACATAAATGTCTCGTATGATTTGTGATAGTTCTGAAAGAACCGATGGTGAAACAACTCGACGTTTCGATCAGTATTCTCTGATTGTCTTCAGAAAATAGTGAACATTTATATTAATATATGTGCGCAAGTTTTCGAGGAAATCGCGTACATAGGATACAGGTTTGAGTGTGCTTTTGTACCGCATGTTTACATTGGGTTTGCTAGTTTTAGGGAAATTACAGCATCTCAGAAGAAACATTTCCTATGATACTTGAGACCGGGTACCATTACAAGAAAGCTAGGAGATTGAAAACTGACACATTTTTTTTTACACCAGTGATAATTTCCAAAACCTTCGAGGAACTCTTCTCTGGTACCAAGAACCAAACATGAATCTTCGCTTGAAACAAGATGGCACCCACAGTTTGGATAAATGGCGTCACAGCACTAATACTGAACAATGCTAATGGCGGATTTCTCCTCTTGGATTGTTTTAGGTCTCCAAGGGATCGATGGCAGGCAAGCAGCACGCTGACCTTGCATCTCAAGCTGGTAGTATGGGCGCCAGGCTAGAGGACGAGATGAACAATGATCATCTCCAGAAACTACAAGAAATATTCGAGGTAAGGTTTTTAAGACCAAGAATATCGGGAAAGAAAACGCACACTTACCGATTATAAGTTTTTGGTTTTTTTTTCCTTTTGTAGGCGAGTATCCAATTTGGATGCTCTAGGTTAGATTACATTTTTGTTAAGTTTACTTCTTGGCAATAATCTTCAACAATGAATCAAGGTAGTGAAATCCGATGGCGAATAACAAAGAAAAACGATTCATCGAGAAGCCATTTTGTTCATACAAATCAACTTTCCTTTTACAAATGTATGTACCCGTTGACTCTAAACTGATAGACCGACCTCTAAATTAATAGATACAAATTTCAACTCTACAATAGTGTTACCTTGTTGGCTCCACTCAAATGTTGTTAACACATCACTAAGTAGTTTTTATACAAGTCTATCCTCTCTTTAGTTCGAGCGTGTAAGGAGTATCAACACTGCAACAATTCGTCGGTATTCTTCCCCGGCTTGATCCCCACTGTCACTTGCATTATTCGGGGCTTCTCTTCGTCGGTTATCCGATTATCCACGGATTAGTCGCAATCTCAATGATGTTGTAAAGTCTGTGAAAACCTCTCTGCTGAGATGTTTGGAAACATCTGAATAATCTCAATGCCGCATCTCAATGAACTATGACGGGGATTGGGAGTTGTGTGGGTTTTAATTGTTGTTTATGAAGCAAGGCTGCTGGCTATCAATGACTACAGTGTTAACCACTTTTTTGCTGCTTTTTTACCTTCTCTACAAATGTCAGTATCCTGAATTACTAACGCCTGTATAAAAGAGCTGCCAACATTTGCATCTTGCAATCAGGAACATTATATTTTGTACAACAATCAGGGAGATATTTAGAATTACATTCAACATGATGGGGGAAAAGTTTCCCTATCCAGGGAGATTTTAAAATTTGTCCATCAGAATATGGAAAGATTGGTTTATTTTCTGGGAACTTTCTGCAGAAACAGGAAGAGATAGCAGTTCTGGTACAAAAGTGTTCATGAAACCATTCTACGGTGTGAGTTTTTTTAAATGGATGGTTCACCGATGGTTTTTGGAAAAGTACGTTCTTTCTTCAGGGTCTGTGCAGGATTTGAGATCGAAAACTTTGTATTATTGCCCCCCAAAATCACGAAAACACATGACTGGTCATACATCTGTGAATGTGGCCAAGTAAAGAATATACACAAATTGCAATAATATTCTAGAGGAAAGTGTCAAAGAGGAAAGAAACCAGAACTAAAATGTCCTCTACTTCCATACCTGTGTGTAGTTCTAAAACCTTGTTCTCACCATGGACGTTCTAAATCTCCCCCATTTTGTTGTTGTTCTCCAGGAGGCAGACGAGGACGGGGGAGGGGGCCTTGACATCGACGAGTTCCGTCAGGCTATGAGGAAGATTATGGGGGAAGGAATGGTGAGTTATCACTAAACAACTCGTTTCATGTCAAGACAATTCACATGATGCAGGTGTTGCTATTACAGTCCCATTTTGACTTTCAAAATGAGTTATCTAGCAGCTATGAAAATGTTGTTAGAGATTATCATCGGCTGCTTGTCTTGAAACTTAAGTCTATCTCAGAGTGAACTTTCTTTATGTTATTATGGTCTGTTTTAACCTCTGTGAGATGAGGTAGAATGGGGATACGAAATGTGGTACGCGTCACATCTACCAACCCGTTCCGTAATTAGAACTCATCCAGAGTTGTAAAACTAAACCCTTCAAAAAGAACTTGTACATTAATTGATTCTTTCTCCCTTTTTTACCTTTTTCAACAAACAGATGGAAGAAGTAAGTGGTTATAATCAACTTGATTGACAATTTAACATCACAAGTATTACTTAAGCACCTATTTATGTGTTATGATTAAATGTGGCTTTTGCTTTACCATTTAACACAGGGGAAATGATTTCCTAACAATTTAAAAACTATGACGACTGACTGTGTGAGGACACCCTTAAAAATAACGTACTGTTTGTGCTTTTGTTTAAATCATGTTTGTGACTAATTACTTCACTAATTACTTCACTAATACACTACATTCAGTACTCATTTAACGAAAGAAACTTTTCACGCCACTCTATAATATGCCACATTTCCTGTAACAGTAATCAGTTATACGAAGACCGTTTCCCTCCCAGCCTCGGTATGAATGGAACGAAACAATGGTCTGACCATGGCAAAAGCCTACAATCGAAATTATCTCAATGTCTGACACTGTGGTTTTTGCAATTATGGTATAATGCGGTGAATGCATCTGCACAGTACCCAAAATAATGGACAGGGCCCAATTTCATGGCTCTGCTTACCGCCAAATTCAGCGCTTACAACTGCCATTCTCCGCTTACTAGGCAAGCGCCGAATTTCTACACTACAATCCCGGCCATACCTCGTTGGGCCCCCCGCACCACGGCCCCCGTGCCCCTTTCAATGTTGGCTCTCATTGCGCGGTCTGGGCTCCCAATCTACGTTGAGCGGGGGAGGGGGTGGGGATGGGGGAGGGAATGTTTATTGTCACGTTGCGAATGGGTGGCCCAATCATTTTAGTCGGGATTGTAGCTATGTAAGCGAAGAATGCCTAGTAACGTGAAGTACGCACGCGCACCAGACAAAATTTCCTGCTAACCTGTGAAATACACTTGACGTTAAGCGCGGAATTCCCTGCTTGCGTAAGCGCCGATTCTTTGCTTACGGTAAGCAGCGCCTTGAAGTTGGGCGCAGTTCGTTCTGTGCACACTCGTGCCAAGTACAGACTAGTGCAGATGAAGGTTTGACAACTCTCTGGAAGATGTTTCCAAGAGATAACCCTTTCCATTGGTGATAAACAAACCGCGCTGATTGGCATGGACGGCCGAATGTTAGTAAAACATTCAATGGTGTGAACAGATGTTGTGAACAAATTCAACATTTTCTGCGAATTTTCAATGCAATAAAATACCTCCCATGATTAGTTGCTTTGTTTCCAACAAATTCAACACTACTTTTTGAATATTTGGGTAAAATTGTTACAAACGGTGGATATCTGTGTTTTGCTTTGCATTTGTTAGCTGTTCATAGTTTTCCAACTTCGGTTGGCAAAAACTCGGGCTGTGACGTTGCAATATATAGAAAGGTCTATAGGGTTAATTAACGTACACTAACTTGACATATTATGA
>CM021526.1:21674854-21685901 GCA_010994315.2 Pisaster ochraceus | reverse complement strand
CCCTCGGTAAAGACCACTGACACTATAAGATGCTGAAGCCGCAAGAAGCATCTCGAGTAAGAGGAAAAACAAACTGCTCAAGGGGACCATTTTTTAAAACCTCGATAAGTAGAACGTTCTGGTAGCGATGTGTGTTTTACTCCAGGCAAATCATAGACTGCATGAAATAATAAAGACGTTGTATCCTCGTTACCATGGAAACTGTATTAATATACCACAAAAATACGTCTACCCAGTGTATAATCAACAGCAAAGGAGACTTATCTGTAACGTTAAAGATGTTGCGATTTTGTTCTGAGAATCAAAACATTGTTTCGTTTTACTCGAGCGACGTTACGCGTTATAATTTAAAGGAAAGGATGAAAACTATTATAAAAAGTCAACATGTTGCAAATTGCAATGGTAGACTCTTTGTAAATGGGTCTGAATTTTATAGAAACAAATAGACCATCGCAAAAAGCTCGCTTTAAATTCAATAGAGCAAATACACGTGCATGCGTAATTCACGAATCGTGTGGCCTCCACGCTGCCTCTAATCATGGAGCTCTAATTACCAATTTTGACCGTATAGACCTTATGCACATGACGTCATATCAGTAGGGCGCCCTCGCCTAGAGGTCAAAATGAAGTTGTTCATTGGCCGATCCTGTGTGCCGCGCGTACAAATCTGTGCGTTTCGATTGTTTCATCACCGTTTTACCTCTAAGATGGCGGCTGGATGACGTCAATGCATAAGGTCTATTGTATTCACAAAGGCCAATCATGACCCGACAGGTTCACTGCCTAGAATACATCCTGATGTAATATGATTAATACCAGTTTCTGGTCCCTGCAAAATCATTCCTACTTGCTTTTCCAATCGTTTGCAAGATGAAAGGGAGTTTAAAAACATTAACAGCAACTACAAACAATTGAGAAATGAATCACCCTCCGTTCTTTTGTTGTTTTCACTCACAACCACCTGACACTACTTCCTTGGACGCGGAAGCTTTGCCCCTTTCAGAGGACGTACACGACAGGTGAACTCTCTAGAGAGATGTGGAGCATCATAATTGATTGTCGTCTCTTCATCTGTTCGGATCAGCATCAATATTCATAGACTAAAACTAATGATTGTCTGTTATTTACTTTGAAGGTGATACGAACAAGGATTTGATTTTTGATTTTGATTTTTTTTTTATAGTTTTGCCACATGAAAATACGGTTTGTTGTGTCCTGTTTTACCCGGAAATTTTAAATATATGTATGAATTCGGTCTCGTTTTTTTTTTTTTCTTCTTCTTTTTTCTAAGAAAAATCGCAAGCCCTACAAATTCACCAACATGAGGTAATTAAGATAGTCTGGACAAAATTTCATAGTTTTCGGTGTCTACAAAGTGAATGAATGCGGACAGTAAGAGATATACTCGTAAATCTAATCATCGTGTTGAAGATAAATTGTATACATGTTTTTATTAAAAAAATTGCGAAAGTTAGTGCCATAACTATTTTACTTTGGAGAGCAGTTATTTGTATTTTCAAAGGCAATTATTGTTTAATTCGGAGAGCATTACTTGTTTTATTAATAGGAGCAGTTGTTCTTATTTCCAAGAGCTGCTGAAAAACATAAATAGCTGGTTTGAAAAAAAACCAGCTGCTTTTGAAAATAAAAATAGTTACTTTCTAAACTAAAATTAATTGCTCTCCGAGAAAGAAAGACAGGGAAAAAATGCTATTCCGAACTTGAGTCACTAAAATTGACTGCGCGTCCTATGTCGACCTGATAGGAAAAGAGGCCATGTCAAGTACTCACACTAACTGGGCAAGGGTCGCCCTGGAGGCTCACTGATGATCGACCACCTGAGCTTCTCTTAACAATTAAAAATAACCACTCTTGAAAAAAAAAATGCTCTTAAAAGTGAAAATTACTACTCTTGAAAACAAAAACATTGACTGTTCTTCGAAAATAATTAGTAATAATGACTGCTCTTCAAAATATAAATAACTGCTCTTCAAAATAAAATAGCGATGGCACTAACAGGCTTTCGTATGAAATAAGCAAACATAGTTTTCTATTTTTTTCTACCATGCCTTTAAGAAATTGCATATTGGTGCAAAAAACGTATTTCACAAATAGATTCCAACTCCTCTTGTTGACAGTAAACTAAAGGCCATCAAACTTACAATTAATCAAGCCCCCGTGGCTTTATTTGTACGCACACGCCTTGAAATGATTAAACACGTATTGTTCCTGTCTCATTAAAAACAACCTATTAAGAAAATCAGACCCGATGACAATTATAGGAAGGAGGCGGTTTCCAAATTCACCGTAAGGCTTGGTGTGTACACACTGATAGTGATAGCGGCGAGAGTGACCACGGAGGGCTTCATTCAAGGAATATCATTAAGGAATCCATGCCTTAATAGATGCGTTGCGGCTGCTTCCGTTACTGTGTTGGTACTGGCTTTGAATCATTTAGCGGGTATTAAAAATGCTAGAAAAACTGCTGTTCAGTATTGAATTGCAACAAAGTCTGTCGTTGGAGAATGTGGCAAATTATCAATGAATCAAGACACGTTTAGAGTACATTATTGATTGGCAAAAGGCTTTACAGTAACGTTATTCTACCGGAGTCGCGATACAGTACATTATTATAATATTATAATGATGGCAACAATTTGCTGCCTTAAATCACTGAATCAATATAATGCACACTTTATAATTTAAGGCTAAACAGCTGGTTCTGAAATGCTCAAATGGAAATGTGATTTACAGAGACCGCGAGAATTACATCTTATAACTTTAATTTTAAAATATACAGAAAAAAGCTGCAATGAAAGATTTTGATTATGTGTGTTGATTTGTTTTAGACGAAATCCTTTAAGAGAAATCCACGCACAACATACACTACATTAATGGAGATCAACACTAACAGCCACTTGACATAATAATACGTTCTAAATTACTGTGGACTACAATGCTATCTCATATCTTTAAAAGCTGCTGAGTGGGGTTTTTTTTTAACCAATTTTTTTTTCGTAAGAGAACGGAGCTCGCTGTCCCAGTCGCCAGCATACATCAAGCACACTGGACACTGTTGTGCAGTGATGTGGCGCCCGTTATAGTGGAGAGAGAGGCCTACAAAAACTCGTGATAATATGCTATGTCATTAATAATTAACCAGCGGATATTATGTGGCATGTACGTACTTCAACTCCCATCTGTGGAACTGTTAATTAATTTAGATGAAACCGAAACAAGGACGCGTTAATTGTTTCATTAAACCATGTGCAGGTACCAGGTTAAGAATATCAGAAGAGGTTGGTTTAAAAGTATTCATTATTTTGCAGTTTGACTTTGATTCAGTGGGACATACATTTCCGGTTGTATTATGAGTTGGCTACAGACATGGACCCAATTTCAAAGAACTGCTTAAGCACATAAAGAAGCTACACGCAACAGAGTTATGCTTTATACCATAAAAAGGTTACCAGCCAAAGTACCAAGTCACATGTACCATCTGTGATCCTCCTCACCAGTGCTTAGCAAAATATTTGTTCTGCTGAAGCAGCTCTATGTAATTGATCCCCGTGCCCAATTTTAAGGCTTTACTCATCGCGGAATTATAATGCATTCGGGGCTAAAGAATCACGCACAGTACAGAAATCTGCGGTAAGCAGTGCCATAAAATAAGGTCCTATTTCACGGCGTGGCCATATTGCAAACAAACTTTAGTTCCAAAGTGAGGCTGGAATAGGATATCAACTCCATTTTTGTTTAATGAGACTCAGTAAACATGTTTCTTTTTGAGCACAAAGGAACACGCAAACGATGGCGGATAGCCCGATGAGAAGTTTAAACACACGCTTCAAATGCTCAGTTATTTCAATTTAAAAACGGTTTTTATGGGAAAGTAAATATGGGAATGTAAATAATGGACCAATGGCATTGGTCCCTTTATCAAAGAAACTTTATTAGAATTGTTCAAGGAAAGTAATAAATGCAAAACTGTTCATGGAAAACATAGTTTGATTAGTTCATTGAACAAGTGTTCGTATGGACACCCCACCGACGTCAGATGCAGTCTGCCCATAGTCTGCCATTTTGAGTAAAATTGCGTTTATACATTACATTAACGTACGGGGAATCTGACTCTCAACATTTTGTTGTGTGATGACGTCAGGCGAATTGGGTCATATACAATAAAATACGTACAGTCAACGGTTTTATGTATTTGGCAGACAGTTTTTTTAAGGCAATGTGTAGGGCCTACCTTAGGTTTTTGGAACCATTCGATTGATTTAAACCCGTGTAGATACATACAATAAAGCTGACCAATGAATTTTCAAAAGGTGGTAGAGTTTTTGAGATATCACCGAAAATCTGGAGCAGTTGTGTCCATGCAGGAAGAACAATCCGTAATTGGAACAGACAATCTGAGAAAGATTTCCATGCTGAAACGTTTCTAAGATTGAAATGTTTTTGAATCCCTCTCTCTAAAACCGCATTCCCTTGAAGTAAATTGTTACTCAATAATGTATACATTATCAACAGCGCATTGCTTCTTACCAAGTAAGTTTTTTATGGTCATTAATTGTTTGAGTAATTACCAAAGGTATACAATCCGTTTAAAAAAGTCTACACTTTCCCGAATAAGACATACTGTCTGACGGAAATAAATATGTAAGGATGACACTAGTTAATACTAAATCAGCTTTAGAATGAGTGTACCGTCAACCTGTATTGTTTTATCTTTTTCAACTAGATCATTATTACTTTAGGACAAATTTAGTATTGAACTGTCTGTTAGTAGTGAGTGTTTCCATCGATAAGCACGTTCGGACACAACAAACTTCCGCTCAGAGAACGAGACTCCTCAAACAGTTTCCTAATTATCGGTTTCCACATAATTAGCTGATCATCCGGATCGCTGCACCAGAGTAAACAGGTTGCAGAAAAAAAGGAGCTTTTTGTCAGGCAAATACAACTGTAGCTATATGCAAATACAACTTGCGAATACACGCGGGAACATATGGCGTATCATCACTGATAGATGATACGTAATGTGATGCAAAACTTTGCATAAATTAGCGTGGCTTGCGGTTAATAACCACGATTGTTTCTCGGATAATCGTGTTTTTTTTAAGGGCTAAGTAAAATTAAGATGCGATTTCATAGTATTTACAGAGATATCAGTATGAATTACAACAAACTACTCAAGTTTTAAATCTGCTTTGTAACTCGGCCTCGAAAATTAATGATTTTATTTTCAATTTACCCCAACTGACGTGCTTTGGTTTAAGACTTCTCAATGGAAAAAAAAACCACGTTTATTTTTGCACCATCTTTTTCTTGTTATCTATTTTCCTAGTCCATTTTTTTGCATTTTACAGAACACCTAAATCTAAACTCGCTTCAATACACTACGCTTTACCGGATATCCCATTGCATCATTTAACGCACGACAAACATAATTTTATATCGGGCAGGCATCATCATAATAATAATAGCACGCGTGCATAAGCGGGTGCCCTGTACGACTTTCTACACGGATACACACACGCACGCCGTACATTATTTTAAACATTAAGTTCACAGTAAGGTCCCTGCTCTCAGATCAGTGTGGGCCGAACCAGAGGCAAGGACGAAAGTGGCTGGCACTGTGGAGAGGTCACCGTATGAGCAAGCAAAGTCAGGCATAAGAGCTTCGAGACTCTATCCCGTAACGAGGAGCTGCCGTGTGGCTGTGTTAGGGAGAAAATACTGCCGTGACAACATCTAGTGACATTTTCTTCTGAAGCCTTAACTGTACTCAGTGCTGTGGACTGCCTTCACATGTCGGGATATCGAGTGATATTTCATCTATAAGCAGATCGCCCGTGTTCGTTGATTAGATGCGCAGACGATGAACATGGTTCACAGGATGACATCTTGTCTATGCAATTTGATAAGCAGTGCATAGTACTTGCCATCGAGTATAATAACATAGAGGTGGGACTAATTATTTTAATGCTGTAGTTCACAGGCTGAGATTTGTGTTTGTGTCTGAGTGCAATCAGCATGGGCTTCGCCTCCGAACGCTTCCTCATCAAACCCGACCAGAATCTAATATGCGGGATATGCAAGACGGTGTTGAAAGATGCAGTACTCACCCGATGCGGTCACGCCTTCTGTGAGGTTTGTCTTGATACCTGGCTCGCCCGACCATTGAGCGGGTCGTGCCCCCAGTGTCGGGCCTCCGTGAGCAAGTTCCAGGTGAGCCCCGTCTGGGCCATCCGAGAAATCGTCAATAACTTGACCGTGGAGTGTGATTATGGCGACCGTGGGTGCCGTCTGGTGATGCGAGTGGAATCGTTGGAGAGGCACCGGGAAAGCTGCGCCTATGCCCCGGTCGAATGTGCCGGCTGTGAGACGGTAGTCAGTCGCTACGAGCTTCCCCATCATCAGGCACAGTGTGCCAAGATAGCAGCCACAGCCAACGAGCCCGATTTCGACGATGAAAAGACAAGAGACTGGACGAATCAGCTCGTCAAAGACCTCGAGAAGAAACTCACCCAGACGGAGCAACAGCTCAAGCAGACCAAGAAGAAGCTGGAGACATCAGAGACCAGCAGTCGCAAGCTCGAGAGAGACCTTTCCGAGGCACGGCTCCAGCTTCAACGGAAACGCGGTGAATGTACTTTACTTCACTCTAACCTTGTGGATTTCGACCCCCAGTACCCATACGGATTCTCCCCCGAGAGTATTGCCAAACTCTCGCTCCTGATCGCCTGTCACCTCCTCCGTAAACCGGACTACATGGATCGGAATCGCATCTTCAACTGCGTCAAGAGGTGCTACGATAGTTACGCGAGATGCGGATCACACTTCGAGCAGGATGTTCACATGCTGGTAGCCACAGCGTACGCCAGCAACTGGTTCACCGAGAACCAAAGAATTAACTTCCACTGCTGGCTCCAGAGCATCGCTCGCTACCGTAAATACGCCGATTTGAGCGGCCCACCCCACCCTGGATGCACCGCTGGGATCCTGCGGAGAACCTCATCGTTACGAAGCTGAACAACTTTTTTATACAAAAAAGTTTTTTACAGTTTGAAAATGCAGCATTACCACGTCTTTATAGAAACGTTCAGGCTATTAGTATTACTCTCACTTTTTACGACACCGAATAGATATTGTAAACAGTTTTGTGACTGACTGGGAGTGGTGTATTATTTTGTAGAGATCTTAAGAGTTCCCAATGCAATGCTCGTGATCTTTCCGAGGTCGTATCCGAACTAGCGGCTAGGGCTATAGCTATTGTTGCCAAAGGAGATTGCAAAGGACGTCTTAATATGCTACAACGCATGATGACGCAGCGATCCAGCCGTAGCCGTAGTCGTAGCCACCGATTCGGATACTGGCTTTTATTTTTGAAATGCATACGTCGCAGCCATTTTGTCAATGTCTTGGTCCAAGCAAATTGTGATGAAAACTAACACTCATTAATCATACAAATTAGCAGACGGTTTTACTTCAAGCCGCGCTGTAGTTCCAATGATTCGTTTGGGGGAAAATGGCTGCACCATCATGACGAGAGCCTATATTGGTCAAATAATCCGGAAAATTACAGCTATTTGCATTCATAAAAAAAATTGTTAACAATGCTCAGGGAGTCACACACCGCGAATACAAGTATTACTTCCCTTGTTAGTTCGTTATGAAATCCTTGAACCTCCAATGGCCATCTTTGTCATACATCCAAGATGCAATATCAATCGGTCTAAACAACGATTCTCATTACATTAAAATGGCCTCCATTATTCCCCCGAGCCTCGGTTTGGTTACCTGGATTTGAATGAGAGAATGTCGAGTTACTGTTGTCCTGTGAGCGTCTGTGATATTCACGCAAAGCTTGATGTCAATGTTGTGTTGTTTTAGTGATGATGTTTATAATTATAAAGTAAAATTACTGTATTGATATTATTGCTCTACCGAAGTAGCCAACAGCTAAACAGCTTTTATGAATACTTTATTAATCACCATCTCTTACACCAATATTTCCCAATCAAATCAATCTAAACTCAAAGGGGAACAAATTGCAGTTCCACTTAAAACGACCTATCGTAACAAATCAACGGATAAAACCATGATGTCATCAATATAAGATTTCTGTTGCAAATATTTCCGTATCCACACAGGAACTGCCTTGCTCAAACATTGGATACTCGAGCCGTGAAGTGTCTTTCATTGACGGGTGTTTGAGAACCGTACGGAGAAATGCTTTTGCTTGTTTGAATTAATCTCCATTTGTTTATACGCAATTTATAATAACTGATCGGAACACTCAATAGGAAACTGCAAAGTGGCAAATGGAAATGAATGCTTGGGCTGTTCCGGTTTCAAACTGAAAACACAGAATTTTGAGGGGGAGAGCTTGAGATATTCATTCCCTTTTTTGTGAAGGCAAATATTCTTGACAAAATGTGTGTCAATCAAACAATTTCTCTTCCGTCTATATAGTAGCCGTACCGTTTGATGGTGATCGGAATTTGCAAATATCACCAGATTCAGGGGCTGGTTTCACTCTGTTTTTGACCAACACATTTTGATTTTCATTGTGTCAAGCTCGTACTTTTGACCTATGTATTATGCACTAAAAAAGGGTTAACAAAGAACCGGAAGAATATTTCAATAGTAGGCCTATGTTACATGGATTAAGCTATCAAGCAGTGGAGGTCAAAATGTATTGATTTTTACTATCAAAAGTCTTTCTCCAATACCTGTCATTTTGAGGGTCAACATTTGACAAGGTACACTTTTGTGCAAATCTGAATATGGTCAACGAGCAGATTAAGATTGCAGAGTGAGGTGGAATGTTTAAGGGAGGGGCAGGGCTGTGGGTTGAGAATAGTAAAAAGTAACTTAAAACGGAAAGGGTTATTTCTTACACGAAAATGTTACAAATACAGCTTTATATACTTGTTTCTATGTCAAAACTGTTTTATTCTAATTTTTCGAGCACCATACAATCTAAAACAAAATGATTTGTTAATTGTAACCACGACAGTTATGGTAGTTTTGTATTTAATTTCGCATAGCAAGTCAGTCACATTTTTCAGGGAGGTGGGGCATTTTCAAGCAGATTTAAGTTCTCAGGATGCTCATAGCTGAACCAACATCTCATAAAAATGCTTTGGTGTTGTTGTTGTTGTTGTTTTATATATTTAATTCGATCCTCATTGTGGTGCTTAATAGTCGGGTCCCTATACACTGTAACACGTTGTACACGTAGTCTTCCCATGTGGAACCTTCTTCCAAATGCGATAGAATAATAGAACCGTGCTGTTGCCGAGCTACGGTGTGTGTTTAGAATACATTTTAAGCCTACATTCTGCACATGGTGGAAGTGAATTTAATAGGATAAGTGTTTTGCGTTATGAGTAAAAATAAACATCGAGAATTGCCTTTCATCAACGCTAAATGTTGTCATATTATTATTTTTCAAATGTATTGGTATGTTTGTTTTAAATTATGGGTTAGGCCAACACTTTTTGTTACACACAAACATTTATTATGGACAGCCAGATAAATATACCCCATGCAGTTACTCTTTGCAGATGTTTATGTTTAACAAAAAGTAAACCACTTGATTTTCTGGTAGATGAAAAGTAAATTAGTGAATGTGATTCACGGAGTTTTATGTTAATCATTTTCGTTATTTTTTTCTTAAAATCTGTTTTTTTGAAGACATAAACTAAGGTGTTCATAGTTGAAACAAATCAACACGAAGCACAAACAATTATATTCTGTGATGTGCCTTCAACTTAGTATTAGCAGCCCTAACTTGCTATAAAATTTCGGATTCATTTGTCCTCACATTCTACTTTAAAATCCATAACTTAGAGAACCTTTATCATTGCTGGTCTAAACTAAAGGACGATTAGTAAAAAATAAAGTATACCCTAAATTGAATCCATGGGAACTACTGTTGTTGTTTTTACACAACAGATTAACAGCGTCGGGTACGCGCTGAAAAAAGCGTCACTCGTCGGTGAGAAACAGAACAATCTTGTTTTGAAACGGGTTATGAATAAAATAAAAACTTGGTCTCGTACTATCGCAACAAAGCGAAAAGGGTCACGGTAAAACCCAAGGTTATGCTCCCACAAAAGGCATACAATTTTTAACATTCCAGCGGTATATATTTTCCCACATTTATGAGGGTGAGGTCCATTGTGTTTGGGGCTTGTCGTTTATAGTCTGAATAACACCGTTTTACGAATGGACAGATAAAATGAATGGAGCCATGGTTACCTCACAGAGCAGACAGCAGACGGCCGGGGGTATATGTTTGCTAACACTTTGGGATTGGAGTAAAGTGTATAGGTTTAAGGGGGTAACACATGTATAGAGTCCTTTTTTGTTTCGAAGGTTTTGAAATAGTGCAGCAAACTATTAAACCGATTTTGAAGCGGCCGGCAACAGCAACTTCATTATGTGATGTGCTTCTAGGCTATATCTTATGCTTTATAAGTTAGACTCAAATATTATCAGACAAACTGACCCGAGAAATTGATCCCAACGAAAATGTCAACACTTCCAACTGTGGAATAGTACAAAATTTAACACATGTATTTTGAAATATCACGGGGTGTGATATTTTGCGCAAAGTCTTAATCAAGTGAGCTTTAATTTGCTTCTTCATTACAAGTGAATATGGTCCGTTCTGAGTGTATATAAAATTGTACACTAATCATTGTTTCCATAGCTGAGACAGGATACAACACCGGGTGTCGTTTACGCCGTGCAATTCGATACAAATGCCCCTACAAAATTCGATGTGCCCCCCCCCCCCACACACACACACACATAACGTGCCAACTTAAAATCAAAACATTAAATGTATACTTTCGCCCTTTAATTGAAAAAACCAACACATAATTGCAAAGAGTGAGGAATGGCTTAATAATGGTGGCAGACCACTAGAGGGCGTCATTTGAATTATTGGTTTATTTTATTGGGGAGCTAGAGGGCGTCATTTTTTTGGCCGGTGGGAGGGGTGCGGTAAGAGGGGTGGTGGGATGGA
>CM021526.1:21639299-21650005 GCA_010994315.2 Pisaster ochraceus | reverse complement strand
TTGCTTGGTAAATTTTCACGCCCCCCGTTTGGAAAATCCTGGATCCGCCCCTGGAGTTCCATACATTTTGGGCAAAATAATATATCAAAAAACTACAAGGGTGCACGGATGAATTTTGTCATATTTTATCAAAAATTTCGTTGCCATTTTAGTATTAAAAAAGATGGATGGAGCGTATCCTGATTTATGCAAAAACCATACAAATATTTTGCGAGATAGCATTATGCTAACACTGTTTTGTAATAATTATTTCATAATGGATATTCTCTTGAACCCTCGGGGGGGGGGCAGGTCCCAAAAGAATCTCTTGAGTCAGCACCTGAACTTAAGCTGCAGTACGATAGACTCTGCATGTACTGCTGTAGCACATCTGCTGCACCAACTTTGGGCAAGTATTCCATCCTCTTTTACAAAAACATCACTACGACCCATTGAAGCATTTCATTCTACTCCTCTACAAGAGTGCTATAGCCCCCTCTGTCGCCCACAGTTAGCTAGAATGACTCTTCTTATTTTTTTAAAAATTAACACAGCGAGCGAAGTTGACTTTTCCTTGGCTGGCAACTGTTTGACAACACTTAGGGATGTCATTGTGGGGTATTCCAGCGTTCAGGTTTGCAAATAATTTGATTTTAATTAAACTGACAGACGAGTCAATTAATTATAATTTTCACAATTAAAATTAAAATGACTCGAGTCAAGTCAGTTAGTTATTAAAATTAAAATGCTCGCATACTTTCGTTTCATAATTTCATTACCATAATTTCATTGCATTTAGCTGATTTCAATAGGAACATGACATGTTTGGGGAGTCAAGTGATTCCAGCGGTGTCAAACAGAGAGAGAGAGGGGTAGTCCATGCTCACTGTACAAACCATGAATATTATTATTGAGTCAATGCTGAGAAGAAAAAACACCCAGAACGCCACAGTTACAGCCCTAAAAGCTTCAGAGGGTCTGTTTGGTAGTGAGATAGTCAAGCAAAGCTTTTGGTATAACCAATCACATTATAGGCCTACAGTCAAGACTGTATGTCGGGATATTTGCCAGTTCCCTTGAACTTTATTGATGTCTGCCTGATTCGATGTGAAATGGATTAGAATAATCTGGAAACGAGTTATGCACATAGTTTGTTTTGTTGAAACAGCTGTCGTACACGTGCTTTCCTGCAGGGTTACAAATCCCCCGTCGAAGCTTTCACATAGCATTTTGACCATCCGAGAAAGCACGTGTACAGCAGCTGTCTCGGCAAAACCAATTAATGCATAGCTCGCTACAAAAATAATTTACCCCATCCTTCCATAATAAGACAATCATATTGCATGGCATTTCACATCGGTTCAAGGGATCAACTTAAAAAACACTTCAATATTTTTTGAGCCAACATACCACAATGTTTTTTCACTTTTTATCTGCTGTTGAACATACTTTTGGTCTGGTAGGTAAGGGGTTGGCTTTCCTTGACAATCTCACTACCAAACCAACCATGTACAGCCTTCAAAGCTGCTTCAGGGCTGCACTTGTGTCTGTTTTATCTCACCATTGGCTCAAAAAGTATTAATGAAGTGATGTTGATGTAGGCATAACTTGCTCCTATAGTAAATTATAATTGAAATATTAACCAGTGTAAGTATAGTCGTCTCACTTCATTACATGCAAATGTTTACAGACCAGAACACTGGGATACTCAATCACACAAGGGCATATTGAATGGTGTCAATTTGCATGAATGTTAGAACATGTAAACACATCAAGACCACTAAATGATTACACACGAGCCTATACATCAAAAAGGAAAAACAGCTTCAAGTAGGCCTAATTTACGTTTTATAAAGTCATGTAGTCTAAACTACTTGTATGTACATGTACATCCCGAATCACCACTCAACAACAAACCCGTATTAGTTATTCTATATAAATGGTGTTACAAGTCATACTCTATAAATAAGTTTTTCCAATGGATTTTGCGAGATCTCTCCCCTATACATAATTGTTAAAGTCGCCGGGAAAAAAAGAGTGAATTACACATAAAACAGTGTAAAACGGAACTTTGGACTGTCTGAACTGTACAATAGATCACAAGTTTATGAAAAGAAGCAGTGCTTACACTTTACTGGACTTCTCCAATGCTTTAATTAAGCTGGGTTCACACACAGCACAATATGTGCCAACGAAATGCAATCATCATTGAAATTCCCACACACATTGAGCATAACATGTGTATGGCTTACTTATGAAAACATGAGTTAATTATTTGATTCAAACGTTAGTTCCCTTTTCATCAACATAGCACGGAAAGGATACGAATTTAGCACACACGCGCGCCCAAAAATGTGTAAGCACGTGCAATGGACCTCCTACACTACTGTCCCTTTTTTTGTTTGTACTTGAACTTTTTGGCAACAGCTCCTTTTGGTTTTGTACACACTATCCAACTGGGGAACGTATTGTCACTTTTGTAAATGTTCCTTTTTTGAATATGTGTACTAAACACACAAAAATATTCCAAGATCATTGTCACAGTGTGACTATTCATGTTCAACTTTTATCGGTTTGGGTTGAGGGAACATTACGTCTGGGTCACTGGAAAAACAGTAGTGGCAGTGAATTGGTGCAGGGTTTGTGGTGGAGTGGGCCTTACAAGCGAAGCGACGACACACCACGCATATTTTTGTCGTACGCTTGCTAGGTGGAGGACAAAGATGACACCGTCCCTGTTGAAGTCGTTGCTGTTGCTGCTCCCCAGGCAGGGCATGCTCGTGATGGGTCACATCGTACCCAAGATTTATCAGCGCCATACGAGTTGTTCTATGCAACCCATGCGGATTCGCAGCACGCATTCGCAGTTGAGGGTCCATCATTTCCTGGGCAAGTTCCTGCAGAAATTTACCGCGACGATTGCTCGAGGCGGCGTTCCAGTTGGGATGTTCCCAACACCAAAGAACGCAGGCGTTGATCGCTGCAAGATTCATGACGTTGAAAAAGGCCACCAAGGGCCACCGTTTTGTGATGCGGGCTACTGTGTACAAACTGCACATCTGATCGATGTCTACGCCAGCCCTAGTCGCATTGTAGTGCTGGATGATATCAGGGTTCTGTGACCGTGCACTGATTGTATCGTCGTGATGCATAGTTGACAGGAGGAGAACACTCTGACGTTTCTTCGGAATAAATGAAACGAGAGTCATCGGGCCATCAAAAACGAACTCCGAAGATTTCTCCGCTCGTCTCTTTACATTCGCGGGCTTAAGTTCTTTGGGTACTTCGAGTCGGTTTCCCTTTAGGATGCCAACTATAGTGAGGTTCTCGGCCAGGAGGTCTTTGGCCAACTCCACGCTTGTGAAGTAGTTGGAAGTCGTTACATTTCTGCCTGACTTGTAGATCGGTTTCACCAAGTCCTTGATGACTAGACTCCTAATTTTGGTTTTCTCTTCCACGGTGTCACGTGCACCGTCAACTTTGCCTAAGTACGGCTGGATGTTAGTGATGTAACCGTACTTACTGTCCACGCTAGCCCAGAACTTGATCCCATACCGGGCTGGCTTTGAAGGCATGTATTGGCGGAACGGGCACCGGCCCCTGAAAGGGACCAACTGTTCATCCACTGTTACATTTTCTCCCGGGCTGAAGTGACTTCGACACTTTTCTGCGAAAATACTGAAGACGTTACGGACAGCTGCGAATTTGTCAGTTTGTTTCCGTACATGCCTTGTTGCTTTGTCATCGAAGCGCAGCATGGTTAGGATGTCCCTGAAGCGAGTGCCCGACATAGCGGCTTGGCATGCGGGTCGAGCAAAAAATCCAGTCTTCCAAAAATCCTTCACATTCTCGTGGGATGCCTTACAAAGCCCCAGAAAGTATAGCAGTCCGAACACAGTCATCAGTTCCGTTAGTACAACAGCTCCCCACGAGTTTCCTCGTTTCCGTGTCCCTTCTTTGTTTGTGTGACGGACAATCTTGTCGAGCATATCATGGGGCATAAACAACTTCCAAATATCCAAGATGGTAGTTGCTGCTCCCATATTCCTTGGCCCAGGCGCTTCAGCCAAGTTGTCAAAAGCTTCAACTTTTATCTGAGGGGGTGGAGTGGACCCCCATGTTTGGCCAGATTTTGCTCTAAACACCTTGGGGGCAAATGACGTACCTATGGCTGCCTGTTCACTAGGGCAGCCTCCATGACCAGGGGCAGGGGCTGGCAAATGTTGGTGACTTGCTGCAAGTACTCTCTGATTCCTAGAAGTCCAAGTTCTCTTCCGAGACGGGTTATGGCCGTTAGTATAACTTTCGTTGTCATCACTGCTGGCATCAGCATTTCCGCCACCAGTACTATCATCACTCTCGCTGTCGTCATCCACCTCTATTTTAAATTCGCGTTCTACTTCTTCATCTGCAGCATCTTCCTCCTCTGAGACATCACTAGGCATAATTTCATCGTCATCATCGGCTTCGTTCACGTCCTCATGTACAGTTTTATCTAAAATTTGCATAGCAATCTGCCTCGTTGAAGCATAGCTATCCTCCATGGATGAAGCCATAGTGGACTATGACTGAAGCCCTGTGTGACTACAGCTGCTTTGTATGTAAAGTGAATGGACAGGTGACGTGACCACGTGGCTCTGAGTCTCAGCGTGGAGCTACGGTATTTAGTCACGCCCACTCGAACATCAGTCACCATGCTTTTTTGTCGTTTGCTATTGTAGATGTCCTGCTCTGACCAGTGATATGATGCCCAGATCGTCACAGGATGACTCGATGTCATCTGTCCAGCGTTTCGGTGGTCTTCCTCTGGGCCTCGATCCATATATCTACATATAATGTTAATAGATCTCTGTCTGTTCAGATGAGGCCTTAAGTAAACAACTTGATTTCCGCTGTTGTTTATAACATCATGGATTGTTTGTCAGCATTTTTGTTGTTACGTTATTAATCAAGGGACATCGCCAGCTGTCTAACCGTACACCGTTAGCAGCTGTTGCAGATTATTCTATCAATCATGGCTGATACACACACACACACATACACAAGTAAATTCTTTGATTCCTTTTTAGAAGATCACGTTCAACTGGCTAAATTGAAAGGGGAACTCACCGATAACAGGAAATATAGATAAACACTATAAAAAAAACTTAACGGGGAAGTACGTGTACTGTAGCTGTCTCAGCAAAACCACTAAATTTTATTTACCACATCCTTCCAGCACAGAGAAAGGACCATTGGATTTTACGTCAGTTCAAGGGATCAACTTAGAAAGTGCTATCCCAATTGTGTTCTCGTATCTGCTGCGTCCATACGCTATTGGTCTGCAAGGTGATTGGTGCCCACTAATACTAATAGCTTTGCTTGACAATCTCTCTGCTAATCTTAACCGTACCCCGTGTAACAGCCTTCGGGCTGTAACTGTGGCGTTATGTTTTATCTCATCATTGACGTCATGACTACCCGGAAAACATCTGTTTGCCCTTTTGGTCTTCTCTTTTGGTTATGTTTTTAGCCGAACACTATACGGGGACTGGTTCATTCAGAATCCTGCAGAGGAAAGTGTGTACTGTAGCTGCAGTAAGAGACTTGTGTTTTTAATTTTGTGAAGTTGACCCTTTATTAGGTTTACAACTGTTTGACAACATTAAATGTCTTTGTGGGGAGTCATTGTGGGAGAGTGTTCCGGTATCCAGGTCTAAAACAAATTTCATTTAATTAAGTTTGGCTATTAAAAACGCTCAAAAGAATGCATATTGGCTACAAACAATTTTGTGAGTATCGTAGGTTGTTCCTTTGTGAACTGATCTAAAATGCAATGGAATAGGGCTGTCGGAAGGATTGCGGGTAAATTAATCATTAGTGAGAGAATTAGGGTCCTTATACACTAATTAGTGGTTTTGCTGATACAGCTACACTACAGTATCGCTACCCAAGATGGTAAGGTAATTAGCATGCAAAGTTCATTACATGTTAATAACTATAGACCTGAACATTGGAAAGCCCGCCCAAGGTCAATCGTGAATGATATATCAAACAGTTGCAAGCCTATAAAAGAAGTCAACTTCACTATTGTTATGATAATTTTTTTTAAAGGTCAGTCGTACCGGAGGTACACACGCCGGCTCCCTCTGAGTTTTTTTTCTGTCCCCAGAGGACATTTTAAAAGGGAAATGTAAGAAAATTAATACGTCGTTAGTAAAACAAAAATAAGTTCACATTGTGGTGGGGGCACATTGTTTCAAATAATGCTTCAAACGGGCTGTTCTGACTTGAGCCCCAATACGCTATGGAAAAAAAATCATATTGTTGATACCACGATACGTTCATATTTATGAGGAATTGGATCAATGGACTGTATTGTTTGCTTGCTGCAGCTGCTGAGCAGGTGGCGTACCACGTAGGTACCGCTTACCGTGAAGCATGGTTGCTTTAGGACCCTCAGGGAAGCACATGCACTGCAGCTGTCTCAGCAAAACCAACGAGTGCATAATTCTCTCAAAATGTATTAATTTACCCCAACCTGCCAGCAGATGGTCCTATTTATTCCATTGCATTTCATGTCAGTTCAAAGGATCAACTTAGAAAATGCTACTCGCAAATTTTGTTTAGCCAACATATCACACAAAGTGTTTCAAGTAATGGCCAAACGCAATTATTTTTTAGTAATTAGTCTGTCAACTTAAATATATTAAAATATTTATAGACCAGTACCCCACAGAGGCTTTTATGAACGAATTGTAAAACAGGTGCAAGCCTAATAAAAGCCAACTTCACTAATTTTTATATTAGTCACTCTTGCTTCAGCTACTGTCGCGTGCCGCCGCCGTAGGATTCTAATTTCATTCTAATAAGTACTTGATATTCATAAAATTCATAATATTCATAATGTGATTAGTTAACTACAGTGTGTATAAGCTCCTTTGGCAAATTACGGTTGTATAGTCAAACTGAGAAGCTATAGTAAATAGTCTGCCGTCTTCATTATGAATTCAAATATTTATAGACCTGCTGAGCACTGAAATACTTCATAATGACATCAGTGAATGTTGTCAAAGCTGCAAGCCTAACTTCACCGAATTTGTGTATGATTTTTTTAAAGCCACACTCCAACTGCTGCCGCAGTAGGCCCTTGTTCCTTCGTGTGGTTATTGTTTTTACCAATCCCCGGAGGGTCAAAAGGGGCGTACATAATTCTTTTTAAAAATTCTCTAAATTCCTTTGAAAGAAATTTGCAAGTGGAAATTTGGGAGCGTGCATAATCTTGTCCACGCGAGAGTGGGGTGACGAGATTTTGACTGAAACAAAGTGTAAAAGTTTAATTATTTTAGGTGGGGATTAAACATGATTTTGTTATCATGTTGTTCAGGGCACGGGAAGGGCAGTTTCTCTACGGTCAACAGCAAGGGGATGTACTTTCTTTGTAACGACGGTGGGAGCTTGGGTGGGGACTAAAAAGGCTTTAGCCAAACCTATAATCATGATCGATTAGGCGCCTACTACGAAAAAGAATGTTATAAAAGATGTTAATATTATTAGATTAGGTTTAATTTTGTAACAAGCGAACCAATAATTTTATTTTATTTTATTGTAAAATAATGATTTCTGTTCTCCGCACCAACCAACAAAAAACCACTGCGCCCTCTTGCGGCTATGCATGGACGCGCTTCGTCACGATAAATAATATTATGACCAACAGGCAGGTACGAGCGCGAATTCGTTTTTAATCTTTACAAATCTAGAGTCTTTCAATTAAATGTTGACGATGTCAGAAACGCGATTTGGTGCCTACGGTTGCAAATGTTGCATGTGAACAAGAAGGGGGGAAAAGAGGAGTGTAGAATTATCTTGTGAACATAAATTGAATCATTTTCCTTGGTATTAGATGTTGGCCTTCGGCCTGCAATCTAGTACATGTAGTTATTTTTAAACGCACTGTTATTGACATTCTCGTAATATTAATAAACTGGAAAATCACAAACAGGAAAACACTATAGTTTCAATAATTTGTTTCAAAATCACCTTCCTTTAAATTGAAAACAGAACAAAATTACTCTCGAAGAAAAAAGCAGGTCAATATAGGTCAATATAGCCCTTTATAAACCGTACCGCGGTGCACCCAGCCTTAGTTACACCCTCAATTAATCCAGATAACCAAAACGAGGCTGATTTTTCTTGTAAACAAAATTAATGATCTCACCCCACTGTATAACAATTCTGTAATTGATTGGGAGGGATAAGCGGGGGAGGGGTGATGATGATGAAGGTGGGAGGAATAACGTCCACCTGGCTCCCGTGGTTTTTCCTCATGTCGTTGGAGGGGATTTCCCGCAGGTCAGAGGTTATGATAATTTCACACAGTTGTCCTTAAATATCGAACAACATGATAAGTAACACCGTTTTCTGGGTCTAAACAATAAATCAGTAAACATGGGCCATGTTACCGTGAACATATATTACAATAAAATGTGTTCATAACAAGTCGTCTGAACCGATGGTAGCCTCCCAAGTTCCACCGCTCTGGACCACTACATTAATTTTTGATATAAATTTACCCCTATGGTCATGTGACCGAACTTTTTAAGGAATACAATTGTTACCAAACAATAGTTGTTGCGAACAGCTTTCAATAGGCCCACGCACATTGCGCTGGATTTCAAAACTGCGGGATTTCACAACTGCGGGGATTCCCCCGGATGATAAAGCTACGTCATTTTGTTCGGTTGGTCCCACATCCTACTTACCATTGAAGTTGCAGTCTACCAACGAAGGCGAGCCGTTGTATGTGTTTCGCTTACACGGCCATAATAATATTATAATTTCATTGCGACATAACTCTTTCATGCACAAAATACCGTCCGATGAAGGAATCAATTTCTTGTAGGTCCAAGTCTTTCAGAGAAGAATTACCTTACAAAATGGCTTTAATCATCGATTCTGTTGAAGAACTAGAGCAGCTTACTTCTGCTACTGGAGCGAGTTTGGACCAGCAGCTTTCACAAGAAGTTGAAGAGTGCCTACTCAACAGGGCACTATGTAGGCTCATGGTGATACGCGTTAACAGCAGGCCAAAGACTAGAGCAAGCCTTCAGAATACTCTGGGGCCGTGCACAGCAGTTGTGCCATACGCCAACCCTCTAAATGTTCTCACCGAGGTTAATGAACAGTTAGAATCAACCAAACATGCTCCATCGGTGAGAATACCATATGTCAAGAAACGGGTGTTCGTCGAGTTGAAAAAGCTGAATGAGGCACATCAAGAATATCTCAAGAAGAATAAGTGTACTTGGGCTCCCTGGCGAAGTAAAATTGATGAAATTGCTTCGGAAAGAGTTGTAGATTGGCTTCAAAATGATCCAGAAGGAACCGAAGAGACCTTGATCAGTGACCTGATTGAAATGTGTGGATTATTGGTAACAAATGGCGGACGAAACACTTTTTTTGAAAAAATGTATACAGTGTCCCCGTCCCGGGTCCTCACTATGAACATGAAACGTTTAAAGCACAGACGAACCGAAGTCTCAAAAGAAGCCACGGTCAGTATTGGCTTAGGGATGTCTAAGCCTGATGCCATCAACACGGAAAAAAGGACAACAACTGTGTTCTCAATCGGAGTGCTCACCGGCGAGAATAGAATAAAAAAGACAATCAAAGTGACACCAGAAGGAGTTACTGGCATCGAAGAGTCAACCAATGGACCCCCATTATTTGAAACTCGTATCTTGAAGAGGAATAAAAGGTTACGTGCGGTCGGCAAATGCAAAGAGTTCTCTGAAGTCTTGACAAATCGCTTGACTTACACAACACTGGACCGCAACGCCATACTGACACCTGCATCGGTAACTGAAAAGGCACAGATGCATTTCAAAGTGGCCGAATGGGTCGACTCTTTAAAGACCACCAAAAGAACATACACCATGCTCGAGCTGCAGCAGGGGTTAATCAACTGCTGTGTCAGTAAAGTAAAGCGTCTTGCACCGTCTACCATCATCGACTTACTGGAGAAGGAAGGTTACATTGCCATTGATGATATGCAGTCGGTCATTTATAACCTACCGACAGACCGGCATGAGATACCCAATACCTGGCAAGATGACACGGTAAAAGCGGCCGTAGATCGCTGTAAGTGCTCTGGCCTATTGAGGAGAGCTTTCCCTAGACCGAATAAGGCTGACAGGGGGTTCGGAAAATTCCTACGTGACACAGAGAAGGTGCTCAGACTTGCTGATCTGGATTTTAAACTGGAGGTCTTGTAATGCAGGGTGACCATAATTATTATAGTTCAGGTTAAGACCGAATTTGATGACTTGGTTATTTCCCTAAACACTTTTAAGTGTGTCACATCAATATTGATTTACGGTCAGCGGTCAATGTTTCAACAAATTGTATTTTACTTTACAGTGAGTTAGAACCAAATGAACAAATCAAGGGATTGGGATGGTAATGCTCAAAGGATGCCATGGGAAATCCATCAACGCTGAAGATGAAGCTAACTATAGGGGGCTCTTCTGGCCAATTAAAACTGTATAGTTTGCATTTGCATTCTAGGTTTTTAAATGAGACATCTTTTCAGCGCCAATAAGTGCCAATTAGAGAACAAGTTTAGTGTGGTGGTTAAAAAAAAAGAAAAAAAGAAATAGTATTAAAGATTAAGTAACATACAACATAAAAGCCTGTGTCAAGCGATAAACTGGGAGGAGGGGGAATCCCCGGTACCTCCTGTTTTAAGT
>CM021526.1:21582382-21629709 GCA_010994315.2 Pisaster ochraceus | reverse complement strand
AGCTTAGAGAAAAATATGAACTGTTTATAAAAAGTATTAGAGTATGTACGTAGAAAACTAATTAAGCCACAGTAAATTGTCATCACTGAAAAAGTTTGTCAGGCAAAACTACAATTAGATCAGTCACTAAAGTAAAATGTGTAAGTTCTTTGGGAACTTGAAGCTAAAGTAACATCTCTTGATTTCAGTTATTGTGATAAATTGCATTCACTGTTTACTTTAAAGCAAATGTGTACATTGTAGTGAATAAATTTACATAATAAAAGTAGTGTGAATAAATTTACTCTTTAGTGTTTGCTAAAATCTTGTTGACTGACTGCATCTTTTCAATAATTTTGTCAAAACAACATCTTGAAGGTGTTGGTCTTGTCTTATTTTCCCTGAGTAATTCAGTGCATCAAATTACTACATTTGACCATTGATCTGCAGGTGGCTCCAAACAATTTGCAAAGCTGGCCTAGTGCAGACATTTTTTTATCATCAAATGCTCAAGTAAATGCAGTTCAAGACCAGGTGAATTTAAGAATTTGATGCACTTGTAGGCATATCAGGGAGCACATTACAAGACTGCACCTTGAAATAAAATGGAGTGTGCACACAAATAATTTGTTTTAAAAATTTGTGTCTTAAATGACCAGAAGTTAATCTTAACATGTGAAAACAATTGGGTCAATGTGTATTTAGACAAATTGGCTTTTTGGCTTTTAGTTTGGGGTTCATAATTGAAGTTTAAAAAAAAAAAAAAAATTAGGGATCATAGCCTTGTTAGATTTCTCACTGTTGTTGCAAATATCTCATTATTTTATTTATTTTTGTTGTTTATTTATTTATGTTATTTTATTTATTTATTTATTTATTTATTTTTCTTCATTTTTATTTATTAATTTATATTTATCATTATTAAAAAAAAAAAATCTTTTTCTGAGGGGGCAATTGGGGATGGGGGAGAGAAAAGAAAGGGGTTTGGAATGTCATTCTAAGCACTACAAGATCTCACAGCGAACTGCCTGGTCTGTGTTTGAGTTTTTTCTTTTGCCACTCAATTGATGTTTGGAGGAAGTCTCGGAGCCAGAGATGTCAGAAGGAAACGCCCTCTCAATGTACACAGAACAACACATTTGCACTGTCTGCCTGAAGCCATCGGCTTGTAGTTGCCAGGGGGCCTTTTGTGTACTCTGGAGTCCACTGGGTCTTTTAGCAGTGGGGATGTGGTATGTGATCTTGTGTGGTGACTCACTGTTGATAGTTACATAGCCAAGTCTCTGCAAACATCCCACGATGCTGGTTGCAGACATCCTCCTCACTTTAATGGTGCAGAGATCAATCAACTGATTTCGAAGTTTGACTGCTGGTGGCCGTTGACTTTTGACACAATGTTCACTTGAGCCACCAGAGCGATAGGAGTCGACCCAATTGATAACTCGTGCTACAACTTCTTGCTTCTCGCACTCTAATGCCGGCACCAAAACTGCACTGCAACCACTTGTCTGGCATGCTAGGCGTCTGTTTAGAGAAGCTGTGAATCCCTTGGACTGGAGAGTGACACTCTGCTGGTTGGGCCGCCCTTTTGGTTGGGACGAGTTCACACTATTAGTTGAATTCTTGTCTGTGCTGAAGATGTGTGAATCAATACCAAGAAGGCCCTCTGGCGTTAGAGGGACTTGCTTTCTCCACTGGCTGTTGCCTAACAGATTACCAATTGCCAGATCTGTTCTGTTAGTCTTGGTCCTTGTTCGAATTATCCGTTGACTCTTCTTCTTGCCTTGGGTATGTTTAATTTCTGAGGCAGTTTGCATGATCAGTCTTTGTGGTGGGACCACATAGGTCAGGCGTTGTGGTTTAATTAAGTCAAGTAAATCAGTTAGATTGCTTGGTTTCGTAACACTTGACAAAGTCTGTAGTACCAGAATGTCCATCAGATATTCTTCAGGGCCATCGCCAGTAACATCAACATTGATGGTGTCTATATCAATATAATATGGATCAATGTAGCTTCCTGCAGCCAGCCACTCTCGTACTGCATCCTTAATGTCAATGTCATCAATGACTTCGACCATGTTGAAGGAGGATGTTTTGGTCCTAGATTGTCCATCAGATATACTCTTCAACTGTGATGAAAGTGTAGTGTGGAGCTTAGGGAGGAAGTAGCTAACCATGTCACCATCTATTTTAAGGTACCCCTTTGCCTCCAGTTTCTTGGCAACTTCCAAAGAGCTGTGGTTGACCCTTTTCATGCAGTGCTTGAAGAAATCCTTTAGGAGTTCTTTCTTTGTCCCCTCATGTTTTTCACACTGGTGGACCCAAGCCTGGGCATCTTTGATTATTGACCTTTCAACCTCTCCATATTGCACAGCTACATCAAATACACAATCCTCTTCAGCATTTGTTTGAATTTCTTCCTGAAAATCCAAGTCTAGTTTGTAGGTTGCGCTGATGATGGAGGTTTGACTCTTAGTGTAATGCACATCCACCATTGGAGGGGGGTGTTCCACCATTGCATTGGCTGTCCTAAGTGCTTCAAATGGATTGTAAAAAGGAACTACCTTGGTGCAAGGGCGAAGGGCATTTTCCAATTTCTGCAGTGTCTTGGGTCTTGCACTGCCCATTGCAGTGAGCATTGACAGTACTTTTTCAACAAGACATGGCGCTTCTTCCATTCCGCCAGTGTCAAGATTGTTGAGGCCTCCCAAGCAAGTGTCTTCACTGGCAATTCTAACCATGTTCATGATGTTAGATGTTTGTTCCACACAGTAGTCAGACGTCTGTGTTACTGTATAATGGGTTAGTCAGTGTAAGTGAACGAGGGCCGACCAACTGAGTGATTAACTTCAATGAGTCTCTGCCTTTTTATACACCCCATTATGATTATAACACGTTTGTAAAACGTTGTACATGTGACATGACTCATCAGAGCCAACACTTACTTTGATTTAACGGGCGGGATCATACTATTAAACTATCGCCCGGTAATACAAACTTGCAGTGTACTGTGCAATACTCCCACAAGTATTTGTCACTGGCAAAACTGTTTCAAGTGATGGTGCAATATTGTTTACTACAAATCAGCACAACAACCCGACAATAACCCGCTCTATACACAGCATATACTCGACCCCAAATCAATACGTGAAGAAAAAATATTTACACGGGTAGGGGTGTGGGGGGAGAAGGTGAACGTATTGCTTTTCCCTGATGATGGTCTTCCCGGACCAGCACTGGTTGGGAGAGGATAAAATTGATTTGAAAATGTGATAATTTTCATGTTCGAGCATTGTACAAACAAGACTAGCTTGTTACGGCAAACTCGATGGTTCAGATACAACCTCATACTTATTATAATCGAGCTTCTGTAATGTTTGTCGGACATGTGCAGGAGCTTGCGACTGAGCCTTGAGGGAAGAGGTTGAGGAGTAAAAACTCCCATCATGCATCAATTCAAAATGGCCACCAAATTTGGTCTAGCTGCAACAAAAAGCAAACAGCCGTGAAATTTAACGTTGAAAGTAGACACAATTTAGCCCCAAACAGTGCAGATTTTCTGTGTTTTTCTGAAAGAAGGTACAATGTACAAATATAAAACAGGCAAACGACGGTCATCCCAGCTTCCTCCAAAGAAGAAGCTCAAGACTGAACCGCCACCGGTTGTCGATGGTGAGTTGATGCGATTGGCCTGAAAGTGAAACTCAAGTCAATACAGTCAAGTCACACACAAGCATGCGAGCATGACAAGAGTTAAACCAGTTTGCCCTGGCGCAAACTAGAGCGTACTCTAAGCTACAACAATATTAATATGCATGAAATCCAATAAACAACAACAATATTTCTTTGCATGAAACCTAATATTCAAGAAGAACAGTCAATGAGAAGCATTATTAATTTTCAAGGGTTTTTAACACGACAGTCATGACAGTGTCGTAGCTCAGCTCATCATTATCATATCAATTTGAAAATTCATACATAAAATTTAAATCAGTAACACAACAAAAACAACCGACCATCATTATTAATGTTGTGATGCTGGCTGGAACTTCCAACAGTCATGGCATTGGAAGATAAATAAACAACAACTTCAAGAAGGCAAAATCAAAACAACAAACTTTTGCGAAAAAAGGGTCTGTTTTTAGACTTTACTTTAAAAACCTCACAGCTAGTCACAGTCACGCAGCATACTTTTTCATCTGCATCTTATCTCTGATTGCTTGTGTTGTATATCATACTTTGTTAAAAGAGAATTTCAGCATGAAATTGAAATCTGGTTTAGAGAAAGAAAAAAGGAGATACAGAATAAAACAAGGATTAGTTACAAATGTTTTGTTTTGTGAGAATCAAGCTCATTCCTATAGTACCAGCTAGATTTCACTCAATTTCTCATCATTAAAACTATACACTTTTATCTTAACTTTCTGTAAAATGTTCTTCAAAATATTTGATAAAAGGCTTAGTGTTCAAGTTAAAGATTATGTATATATTTTTGGGGGTAAGCTTTTTCCTTTTTTGAAAAATTTCTCTGGAAAAAATATATGTTAAGCTGAAAGCTCAATAGATTTTTTGGAGGGAGTAGCTGTTTTTGGACCTATTTTACATGATTTAGTTTTCAAATCCAATTTGTGATTTTTAAAAAATGTATTTAATCTCTTTATTGTACTGTTGACTGCAGTGGTTGAGGTGCATGACAAAAATCAGTCAACTTTGACCATAACATTTTAAAAAGGATTTTGAGTCTGTGTGTGTTCCTTCCTCAGAGTTTGAATTTAAAGACTCCAGTAGTGAAGATGAACAACCACAGTTACATCTCGGTCGACGGTCCACCAGTACTGAGGCAGTCAGTCCACGCCTCAGTCAAATTTCTCCGAAGGTGGAAAGCCCAAACTCAGGAGACCAGTGGAGGAGTCCTCCGTACGCACCTTTCAGTGACTTTGGGGATTCCACTTCTCCAAACGAAGATAAACCCATGATGGGGTTGGGCATGTCATCAACCAATCGCTTTTTCCAGTCAGACAGCCGAATTTCCATGGATGGCTCAGCTTCGCTGTCTATTACGGCATCCCCAAAGCTGGAAGAACCTGCCTTTGGTGGCGGCAAATACAGCATTTCAGCACAGAATATGATGGTTTGTGTTAATCCCAAATCCTAAACCCCCTTGTACTAGCCTATGAGCAAACATACTTTATGTATTATACAGAAGTAGGCCTCCATCTGTCTCAAAGTAAAGGACTGATTGCTGATTTGCAAGGAAGACAAGAAGTGCTGATTTGCATTGCTTGGATAGTTAATGACACATGCGGCTTTGACTTTTGTAGCCATTTCTGGAGTGACAGTCGCTTCCCATTACATTGAAGATAATTACACTACTTTATACCAGTGATGACAACAAGTTTCTTGTAATTTTCCTCAAATGTAGAAGTAGATGTCCTCTCCTAATGCTTATCCATTCCTTCATTTCTAACTGTTTTCCTCAGGCCAAGATGGGATTTGAGAAGGGCAAGGGTCTTGGTCGTCACGGTGAAGGCCGGGTTGATATTATTGAAGCCTCAAAGCAGCGAGGGAGGAGAGGTTTGGGCCACATCACTGAAGGGTTCGAGGCCCAAGATGATCTGGTTTGGGATGAAAGAGAAGAGGTACTCTAGATTTGTCCTTGTTCATGTAGCATCCCCATCTTCCACATCATGTTTTAAGGGATTAAGAAAAGGCCTTTTTTTTCATTTAAAGAAATCTACAAGCCAAAGAAAATGGCAGCAAACCACAGTGATTTTTGTGAAAGTCCAAAGCTGACATTAGGCATGCAGGCTGTCCTCGCAGAAGACAGTACTGGCTTGCAGTTTTTAATGAATCCACAATGCACAAACACTTGGCAAGCAGAGAAAGACATCGCACAGTAGAAAGAAGTCCATTTTGATCTAGTGAACTTAGCCTTTGCTGTAATAATAAATAACCAATACATATCACATGGACAATACATTTATTTACTAGTAGTAATTAATTTGTTTCTGCTCCTGTGGTTGTTGGATGTAGATCTCCACGCATGAAACCTTCACATGGATGCCGCCCTGTAATGCTATAGAGGAGTATGAGTTGTCTCAATGGCAGGAATGGAAAAGGCAAAAGGTAATACTGAAGAGAAAGTCTAGTGAACTTGACATCCTTGCTGAGTGATGACAGGCAAGGGCTGTGCCAAATGATTTCAATATTCAACTGCTCTTTCGATGAACTAAAAATGTGGATAGTTTTTGTGTGTGTGTGTGGAGATGTTCGATTGCATAATGGTCAGTATGGAGAATTTTGGTATAGAAACTTTGCAAATCATATTTAGACGGGACTACAAAAAGGTGATTTAGTACGCCACATTATAACATAACATCGTGCAGTTATCTTGTTTTGTTTACCCCGTGCAAATTGAGGAAACCAATCTAAAATTTAACATCCCTTTATATTTTGAGGGTTTTTTTCTTTTCTAGAGAAAAGACTATATCGATGACGAAACCCATTTCTGCAATCCAGATGTACTGAGTAAGCTGTTGAAAGCAAAGGTAGGAGTGGATGGATGCCTATAGATTAAACAGCTAGAGATTTTGGGCCTCCAACCCGTCACTCTTAAGTTTATTTGCCTCATTTTCATACATGTATCTTGACATGGCGCCTTCAGATACAATAATTGAATGTGCTGAGACTAGAGTAACATTTTATTATAAATTTGGGTGGTTAATGATAGTGAATCGACAAAGGATTCACCCCAGTTTAATAATGATAATAACGGGGTAACAGGCAGTTTTCTATAGCACCTATGTCTGAAAGTTTCCTACTCACTTCCTTCTTACGACCCCTGGTTACTAGACCTGCTTAAACACTCCTATCTCAACCCCCTGTGAACACATTTATGGGCAAATTTATGAAGTCTATATGTTGTTGCCTACCTGTGTATGCAGCTTCCCTTGACTTCACTTTTTTGTCTTTCTAAACTGTACTTTTGAATACTTGGTTCGACTGCCTTTTTCCTTGTACAAGGTTAATGTGTAAAGTACTAGCCATATTTTTACTTATTTTTAATTTTTATTGGTATTCACAGATAAAATGACCAGCGGCAGTAGCTGAAAGGGTCACTTAACAATGATATTACTAGCATCCATTCGGTGTTCATTTTCTCCCATACTGATTCCTTGTTTATAGTCGGCATTTGACAAGCTTGAAGATCCCGAGGAGATGAGGCAAGCAAGGACACGCTCCAATCCCTGGGAGACCCTCAGGGGAGGTATCTTTCTCAACAGGGCTGCCATGAAGATGGCCAACATGGACTATGTCTTCAATTTCATGTTCACATCGCCAAAAGATGGGCATGAGGTAGAAATTCATGTTTTCTTTTTAGAGATAGTAGTTAAAATTGACCAAGGCTCTTTTTTAACCCTCATTCGATTGTCCGGACCTCGGCTCTTATTTGGAAAGAGAAAAAAGAGCACTTGCATAACTCCCAATAAAAGGTACTTTTTCAACGATTCTTAAACTTTTAAAACTTAGTTATTTGATATATTTATTAAAACCCTAACTGCCTAGGCCCACTTGCCCACGGGCGGCCTCAATCTTCAACTGTCCTCCACTTTTATGTCACTCCACACAAAAACTTTGATAAGATTTGTATGCCTGGCCCTGTGAAAAGCATCTGTTATTTTGGCCTACATTCCTCAATCCTCGGCAATCAGACAACTTCCTGAAAAGGTTGAAGTGTTAGGGATAATTCAGTGTTTGAAAAGTGAATACAAACAGAAGCCTGTTGATTTCTCAAAAGCGAACAAAATCAAGAAAGAGCACTCCCCTGTTAATTTGTGCCAATATTATATTATTTGCACTGATGTTTACAGAGCCTTAGTTTCAAGACTCAAGATGAGGTAAAGAAATTTGGTCTAAACATCGGATTAACAACTCGGGTCATGACAATATTTCTTGTACACAGAGACCTTTATGCGGTCACAACGAGATTCTGTACTTTTCTGACATCTGCGCCGGCCCAGGAGGCTTCTCAGAGTACGTCCTGTGGAGGAGAAAGCACAGAACCAAGGGGTTCGGTTTTACCATCAAGGGTCCAAATGACTTCAAGCTGGAGGAGTTCTTTGCTGCATCACCGGAGTACTTTGAACCTCATTACGGTGAGGGGACATTTTACCCTCTTTACCAAAATATCGGTCATGATAAAGGCAAGAAACAAAGAAACAAGTCAACATGAGTGTATCCTCAAAGCTGGTCGTAACGGTAGTACTTCGGTGAAGATCTATGGATTTTGCCTTGTCCAACTTTCAGCCACAGAAAATCTAAATTGATTGATCAACATTACATCTCTTTTAATAGCTATGACAAGATTCTTTGTGTTTCTGTGGACAGGTGTCAATGGTGCAGACGGTAATGGGGACATCATGGTGAGTGAGAACCAGATTGAATTCCGGAGGTTTGTGTATGAGAACACGGACAACAAGGGGGTACACTTCGTCATGGCTGATGGGGTAAGAGTCATTGGTTCTTGTGAATCATTTGGGTACAACCATGGGGATGGTAGCCTCTTTTGCAGGGGTGGTTGCTCTGAGAGGAACCAATTATATTGTCTCAATGGGAATCTTTCAGGGTGTGTTTTTCGCTGAAAGAAATCAAGGAAGAGAACTTATTCACATTGAGTCTGGTTGTATATATCCACTGGTAAAAAAATTGAAAACATTCTCAACATCCTTTGACAAAATAACATCTTGAGTGAGGCTTGAAATGTTTCGCTGAGAGAGTCGGAGGTGCACCTTTGCAATTAACCCAGGCAGGTAACCAGCCAGAAACACACAACCGGACAACATGACAAAGAGGTTTAATAGATATTAAATTTGCATCGAGAATAAAGACTATTATTTGGTTTTTATCCATACACCGTGTGTAATCCATACATAGGTGTGGAAAGCACTGTAATGCTCAGTACTTTTCAGAGTCCTGTGAAAAGAATCCACTGGCATATGGATTGCTTCTAGCATGATTAGGGTAGACTTAGCATGATTACGGTAGACTTATTAACCTGTGCCATACACAGGCTTTAAGAAGATAATTGTATAGTGTGTGTGGATTATTTTGTAGGGGTTCTCGGTGGCCGGTCAGGAGAACATTCAAGAAATACTCAGCAAGCAGCTTCTTCTGTGTCAATTTCTTGTCGCTCTCTCCATACTCAGACAAGGTATGTTCCAAAACGTATTCCGTCATAAAAAAGAAAGGTATTAAATCTTGGTGATAATGCACGAACAATGCCGTGGGGTTTAAATAGCTGTGCTGCATATATTACTACCAGCGTATTAAAATTTGGAAAGGCCCATCTCTCACAATAGTTCTTAGTTCTTTAAGTGAATAACACAACAAACAGGGCGTACGTATACACAGACCTGATACTTCACAGAGGCAAAAGAGGCAATTGCCTTGGTGCCCTGCTGTGATGCTTTCCAGTAGAATTGTACTTTTCTGTCAAAGAGCTGAGAAAAAGCTTGGGAAAACTTGCACTTCTAACAATTAAGTATCAGGCTTACCTAAAGCTTTCAAAACGTTTTACTCCATCTGTTAATGGATGTGGATCCAGACAACTTTGGTGGCCCCTTAACATTCCCAATTAGGCCCACTGAAAAAAACTTTTCATTGCACGACTTGTCTTCGTCTATTGCAGGTGGTAGTTTTGTATGCAAGACCTTTGATCTCTTCACGCCGTTCAGCATCGGACTCATCTATCTTTTGTACAGAGCTTTCTACAAAGTGTGTTTGTTTAAACCAGTCACAAGCAGGCCTGCCAATTCAGAGCGGTAAGGCACCAACAAGTAATCTGTGCTAACTCTGTGGACCCTGGCTCAAACCCCAACTCTTAAGAAGAAAAGTTACAATATTCCGTTTTGGGGTGCCTAACCAAAATACATTTTATCGCCATCTTCAATTTTCTTGGTCATATTCATGACGCTGATTTCTTCTACCTGACAGGCTATACATGTACAATGTAAGGCACGTTCAAGATTAATTAATAACAACGATCGTAAAATATGACTGTCCACTTTCCCCCTCTCTGTAGTTACGTCGTGTGCAAAGGAATGCGGTCTGGAGCCCACCTCATCCATGACTACATGTTTGAGCTGAACAGGCAGATGAACGAACTAAAAAACAGTGGTGACGACATCTTGGAGGTGGTTCCCCTCGAGGTCATCAAAGCCGACGAACAGTTTATGCAGTACATCACCAAGCAAAATGAACAGTAAGATATAGAGTTACAATATTCAGGATTCCGTCTGACACTACTATTGCAATTGTGGCTGTGATTCTATACCATGGCCAAATATGTGGCAGAGGGAATCCCCCCCCCCAAAAAATAAATAAATAAATAAATAAATAAAAAATAGTAATAATAATAAGAAGAAGAATAATTAAGATGAATAATTAAATAAAAAAAAATAAAAAAATCCTATAATCTAACACACTCTTCCAATCATGCACAGAAGAACCCCCTTCGAAAAATCCTCCAAAGATTTCCTGAGATTTCCAGAACACAATGAAGACACAATGGGGGGAGGAGGGGGGCTGGTACACATTCCACCATTCCACACCCAAATGTGTGACTCTGGTGGAGGTTATGGGGTCGGTATATTAAGTCTACAGTGCTCTGCTAAATTACCTTGAAAGGTTTTGTTCAATGTTTTTATGCTAATGCAGCATTACCAAAACATTGAAGGGGTGGTTGGGCATATTAATTGATTAAGTTCCTTCAAAAACTTATACACCAGAGTATGAAAAGAAAGAAATCAGCCAAACAATTGCCATGAAAGAAACTTAAAGGTAATGTCTCTTTGAATGTGCTGTTCAACATTAAAAAACTGTTCACACTTTTCCCGACTGATTTATTTGTATCCTCTTTAACCGTCAGCCAAGCTCAAACTCAAACCCAAGGTCTTGCCAAGATCCAAGCCTTCGTCCGTAACACCAAGCTGATAGAGCCAAGGCAGGCCGAGATGAGAGATGAGTGCCTTAGGTTATGGGGGGTTAGTATATCAATGTGTAGTGATTAGTCGCTTCATTTTCTCTGATTGAGATCTTTTTAACCCTCCTACTGTTTGACCCTTCAATGTCATCCACTGTGGTTGTGAATGATAGATGCACTATGCCAGCCTGCAATGTGATATCATGTGGTGAATGCGTCTACACAGTGCACAGTCAACCTTCCTACTGTCTGACCATTCACTGTGGTTTCAAACGACAGATGCACTATGCCAGCCTGCAATGTGATATCATAATTCTTAAATACACAGTACACAGATAGTTCTGTGTAGTTGGTCTTTCCACAGCTTGAGTTATGTATTGTAGATCTACCAAAGTGAAAATGTTACAGGAGTGTAATTGACGGAATGTCCATAATGCCCAATTATTTGTCACCGTGGTCTTTCTTATTCTTATCAAAAGTTATGCTTTAGGTTTTACGTGACATTCATCATCGGTTTTTTTGGTAAGGCTTGCCTGTTTGATCCTGTTATAGGTGCCAGGGGAGACAAGGTCAACACCTAAGCTTCCAGATCCGATGACAAAGTTTAATCAACTCAATAAGGTAGGCCTGTTAAGTCTAAGTTGTATAGTAAAAAGATTTGCAAAGTTTTCTTTTTTTCATTATGAACTAAACATCAAGTTGTTAGATGTGTATATTAAAAGTTGATGACGGGCAGGTTGAGACAGTTAAAAAACACACACTTGAAAGTGTGTACTCAACATTGCGCCTGAGTATTTCCAGGAATTGTCAAAGTGTTGATTGTTTCCCCAAACAGGATGAGGGCAACGACTACTTCCAGCACACTCCGGTGATACTAGAAAGAGAGAGTCTGTGTAGAAATATCCGCAGCATCTTCGACTACCGCTGTATGGTGTCTGCAGGGGAAAGAATCTTCGTCATCGGGATAGGGGTCAGTCTACTTCAACAATTCAACCTCTAGAGTCATCCCCTAAAAATCAATGTCATGAAAAATTATTTTTCGCTGGCTTACATTTGCATTTACACACCCTGAGAAACGGCTGAGAGTTATTTCAGTTCTAAGACGAAACATATCTTGGTGCGTTGGGTACGACTTACAAGATTTCAGATATGACATTTCAAAATAGTCTAGTATTCTACTTTGCTGTGTTCATCTATAAGACAAGACATCTAGGATGCAACATTCCAATGATGGAAGTTGTTGACTGGTGAGCTAATTGCCTTCCTTACATCAGTTTATACTAAGTCGTGCTCAATGCTCTGGATGATTTCCTGGTAGAAAACACTTTTTTTTCTGATTGAGAGATTAATAATACAAATCTGAATTTAGTCGTTTGTTTTTTGTATTTTTTTTGACAGCGATCACATGTATTCCAGTGGAATGGAAGGCCTGCCAATAAATGGACCAAGTTTGACAAGAGGTGTAATCTGAGGCTTCCTGGAGATACACTGTTTGAAGCCGAGCTTGTAGAGGAACTGAGAGGCGAGGTGGGTTACAAACCTTTGGGCTGGCCTTCCACTGCTATGTTACCAGGATTCCAACCCCTTGTATACCCACCCTTGACTGTTTTTTGTTTTATTAAGTGTGCACAGATTCCCTCCAAGGGTCTCCGTGATGCACCACTTAACAATCACCCCATCTGGAGTGGGTTTAAACAGATTCAAGTCAAGGTGTGCGACATTTGAGCTATATTCTGATCAACTTCTGTCATTCAATGTTTGCATGGTTTTTAGGATGTTATTGTTAACGTTCCTTCCTCCAAGTATAGAGCGATCCTTTTCAGTTCACAGATCCTGAATGATGGAGGAAGAGCAGGCACATTCTTCCTCCATGAAGGGAAGATGCAAAACAAGTTTCCAAGAAGCCCTTGTCTTTCTAGTCCTGCAGTTTGTAAGGACCATTATAGATTGGGCTCTTTAAAAGTATAGATGCTAATGATGTTTTCAAGGTGATGCTAACAACCTTTTGACGTAGTTAGTTGCTTTAGAATTTCTTCACACCCTTGAGAAATAAGCATGTTTTTTTATGTGCAGGGCTCTGGACAGAGAAAGTCTTATGCTTTACACATGCTGGATGCCATGTGGCTCGGAGGAGAGGACGTAAGACATCTCCATTTCACTGAGAGGTAAGACGCTGTTGATTACTCCCCCCACTACTGCATGACCCAAAATCCGCTTGGAGACTTGCAAGGGGATACCGCCCCCAGACCATGATTACCTAATCGGCTCAAGACAGAGCAGCGTGAAAAAAGGCTTGTAGTCACCTGCAAAGTATTTGATCCATGATGATGATGATGACAGTAACCTCAAAAAGGTGTTCAGGGATCATGATAAAGGTATATGCCCTTTACTAATGCAGTCAACGTCAGTCCTGGCATGAATGGAAGCCTCTGATGCGCTGGCTGTGGTGCCCCTGGCTTCAAAAGTTTCTCAGAGACTTTCCAATGGAAGTGCCCTTGGCCAAATGAAAACAGCCTTGCCCTCTCAAAGATAAATTTCCAGGCCTACAGTATTCAGATCATAACATGTCGCCGTCAATCTTCTCTGATCCCCTTCCTCAGAATCACCAAGGCCGAGTTGTTTGTCAAGGCTATCCACAAGCCCACCAAGGCCATCCAGACACCCCTGAGGGTCAAGGAGGTCTACCGGTTTGAGGAGATTAATAAGATCTTCGACAGGTGAGGGAATAGATCAATGACCATCACTAGAACATCTGTACACAATTCCTGCAAACTAGGGACCATTTCCTATTTTAAAATATATGAATTATGTTGGGAAACTATGAAAGGTAGGTAAACATAGCATTCACTGACAAGAAATGTAACTGTAACCAGAAACAGTTTGCGGTGGATGAATTTTTCTTGAACTTTTATATTCTCCTTTATACAACTCCTAAAAAAACTTATCACTACGAGGCTGCATGTTCCTTCGTCAGTCAGGTAGCCATCTTGAAACCAAGCCAAACATTTCCTGTCTTCTTGATTTTCTTTTTTTCTACACTCCCAGACTTGAATTCAAGCAAATTAAGGGTTCCGGACGCCAGCACCGGTTGTGCTTCAGAAACAATGCAGACAGACACTTCATTCCCACAGGGGTATATCTCATTAAAACTATCAACGGTAAGTTCAAAATGGATACTCATTTAAACCACTGCTGAATTGAAGGTACACCATCGGTCCAAAATATTTGGTCCCAAAAGAAGTCAAACTTTGGGAAACTAAAATCATCCAAGACATTTCCAGTGCTTTACACTGTTCGTTTTAACAATGCGAAACACATCAGAAATTAACGGCTAGTTCTGTGGGATCGAGTCCTGTAGTGCCAATTGACCATGCTTGGCAAGGGGACAGTCGTATCACTATAATCTAAGTCCAATGGTTTTGGGGTCTTGAATTACAAATGTGGTATTGGGGGTGGGGGGTGGGGGGTGGGGAGGGGGATAGTTAAGAGCGAAGAAAATTCCCATTAAGCACCCCTTGGGGGAGGAACCCTTGAAGTTTAACTTGTGGGACCATTTCAGTGAGCTGAGCGACACTGTGACTGACTAGACTTGTATTAATGGAGGATTGGAAGCTTGGAATGAGTTGGATTGGTATGGGTATTGGACTGTCCTCAATGTGGCAGTCTTAAGGTTTCCAAATGAAGCAACCATTCACAGCATACGACGTAGAATCCACAGATTCGGTGTGCGATATGGTACTGCTATCTGGTACACTTCCTTAACCAATGCCAAAATCATTGCAGCAAATGTTACAGATTAAACCCCCTCAACAGCATATAAAAACAGTCCTAGGCAGACAAAAAACACAGAAATGACGTTCTTGTTATTCCCTCATCAGAGCCATGGACAATGCATTGGAGTAGGACAAACCAGAGGAAGTATTTCTACAACGCCAACACAAGAGAGTCTAGGTTCGACTGCCCCCCAGACTCCATCTCATCATTCAGGTATGTACACTCTTCCTGGTGTCTTGCCCAGTCAGGTAAATAAATGCAGAGGTGCGTTGGTCTCAAAAGCGATCAATACTTCTCAATTTTATCAGTGGTTTTTCTTCATGTAACCCGGACTAGATAGATGGCGCAATATAAGTGCTTTATATATTGTTAAATAATGTGATCAAAACAGAAGAAAACTTCTGATGATTTTAACCTCTTATCTGGCAGATTGATATCAGATACTTGAATGCATTTAAAGGAAAAAACAAACAGTGTAAATAGTCATGCATCAAATGGTGAAAACTTCCGTCAACATTCTTGGATTAAAACATTTCTTCAATAATCCCCTGTAACAAACAGAGAAAAACCTTGTTTTTGTTATCGCAACTGAGAGTCTAAAATGCTGCTTTTGTTTTCTTTGTCTGTGTTACTCCAGAGCTTGCCACTTAAACAGACTGATGTGGGTGTGGGAGGAAGGGGTTCAAATTCACGAGAGTCAGATGCAGTACGACCAAGAGAAACTCTCCAAGGATGATTTACTGGACCTCGTCAACAGGCAGCGTAAACCAGAATGAGACCACCCCCTCCCCACGGGGCATCCAAGCCAAACTTATTCAGGTCTAGAAGAGTCAGACACCATTATGACCAAGAAAAACGATCCAAGGGTTATTTACTGGACCTCTCTAAGAGGCAGTTCAAGCCAAATAAGTCAACCCCCCCCCCAACTCCCAACTCCCAACTCGCTCTAACCTACCGGTGTTTGGCTCCAGGAGATTCAGACACCGACCAAGAGAAACTTTCCCAGATCAAATCTCTGGCAGAGCCAGAATAAGACCCAGCCATTCCTCCTGCCACTTTCCGGTGTTGGACTCCGGCAACGACAGACACGTTACAACCAAGACAAACTCCCTAACGGGGAAAGTGTGCTGGGGTCTGATCCCCACACCCCCTCTAAGAGCAGTTGATGAGCAAGACCCCTGATGAGTCAGTAGGGAGGCCTCACCTCATCCAAGAAGCTGTGAATATCATTTCCTGCCAGTAGACAAAGCGCTGATAGCCAGCTCTAAGCCCATTTCTCTTATTTAAATCAGGGTAAATTCTTGTTTGTGTAGTAAATCCTAACAAATTCTTGATTGGTTTTCTTGCATCGACAGAGTGTATGGTCACTATGCATTGCTTTCCAAAAAATAATGGAGGGTTGCCAAAAAGTTAAATACATATATAAACCGCGGTCACGCTGTGGAGTTCGGTACCTTCACCCGTAATAAAACAGCCTGGGTTATATAGTCTGGCCCCCATTTATGCGTTCATTATTCTTGCAGTGATACTTTATGACATACAGGGAACCAAACAAAAGTGACCACAGCGTTAAAAAATAGCTGTACAGTTAATGTGAACCAAAACCATTTGTGAGTAGATGCTGCCACGGAAGTTTACAAAAGCCAAGAATGGGTGCTAGATTAACCCACAGAAGTTCCTTCATCAATAGTTATCAAGTTATTGAATCTTCTCATTTTGGAAGGAGAACGTTTATTTGCAAAATGCCAAGCTCATTACTGTCATTTCTGTGAAATAGACTATTTGTTGAATGCTGCACACTGCATACTGTACATTTTGCAACTCAGCAGTATTTCATCATTTGTAGCGTAGGTCCCTAGAGATGAGTTTTAATTCCCTTTTAAGGGTAACAATTTGTTTTACATAGGGTAACAAGGGTTACATAAGGGTAACAATTTGTAACAATTTGTTTTACGTTATGGCAGAAAGTTGGATGTATACGTTAAGCACTTGACTACAATCTTGTGTAAAAATCATCCTTCATTTTCTTAGTTTACACAGTCTTGTTAAGATGAGACCCAGATATTGTCTGAAATAATTAACATCCCAAATTCTAAATCAAATTGTAAAAAAAAAAAATAGTGTACTGAAAAGATCTTGCACAGGCCTGTGTCGATAGTTTGTGTGGAAAAAGTGTACATTTGTTCAAATTCTCTAGTCTTCTTGAAACATCTTACATAGTGACCCCTGTACATTGGCAAAGGACTCTCACATCTCACAAGTTGTGTTCTAAAGTAAGCATGCATTCAGTGATAATTTTTCTCAAATACATTTTAAGCACTTGACCAAGGGCCCAATTTCATAGACCCGCTGAAACGCAAGAAGTAGCTAAGCACAATCAAAATCATGCTCACCAGAATAAAAAGATATTGACAAAATAGGGAGACCGCCAACATTAGGGCTAGATAGCTCAGTTGGTAGAGTGCCGGCACGTTAATCCAGAGGTCGCAGGTTCAAATCCCACTGTAGTCAATTTTTTCTATGTTCAACCTAACATTACCACAATAAGGTTACCAGCCAAAATATCACATCACACGGACCAAATATGACTGGTATCATGCTTGTATTTGCTAAGCAGAGAATTGCTAAGCATTGAGAAGAATCTTGAGCAGAATCTTCTGCTTAAGCAGCTCTTGGAAATTGAACCTGAAACATGTGACATGGATAATTTGTTGCCAGTATCAACTTGACTGTACATGAGGTGTTTTGTTTGTTTTTTGTTTAGTTGTTTTGGTTATTGGTTTCGTTTTTGTTTTGTGTTTTTGGGGGGAGGGGTGTGATTTTAGAATGAGGTAATTATCATTGTTGAACCATCCATTGAATGACAGTTTCCTTCAACAACAGTTTTGCATGGGATCTTCTTCTTATGGGATTACAGGCTGGTAGTAGATTCAATCTCCAGTTGTACCTTATAAAAGTCAATGCAATGGACTCGTGTGAGCACGATGTCAAAACGTGCACAATACTGAGAGCAACGACTGTACAGGGTGCTCCAATCACTCATGATGACCAGGTTGAACATGATACTTCCATGATCTATCCCGGTACTTCCAGAGGATTTGTCTCCATACCTGTTATTTCCCATTCCTTGATTGCCTTGCTTTTGTTCTTTTCTGCGGGGGCAGATGTCCCGCACTTGTATTTCGCTTGTGTGTAATCTCTCCCCTCCGCGTCTGGATGAAGTCCGAGACTTTTATTCAGCTTGAGGTTAAATTGCAGTCGGTGAATTTCAAGGCAGAAATAAATCAGTATAAATCCTACTGAATTTTTCATTTCTGGGAAAACCAATTAGTGGTTTTTTTTTTCCCTGGATGCAAGTCATGCTTATTCACATGAATCATATTTGTGTGCTTGTTATAGCAAATGTTCGTCATAGTTTGAACAATGATCAGTTTTTTGTATAACTCTAACACATCCGATTAGTGTCTCAAAGCGCTCATTATTTTTTACGACAGGTATGCAGAGCTGTGTTTGAATTATGAGAGCCATTTATAGTATCTTGTCAGGGGTTAACAAGGTGATGCGCTGCAGTTTGCTGCCAATTTGCCAACCATGCCAGAAACACAGGATCAAAGCCCTTCTCTTTAACGATAGATAAGTGCACTTGGGTCCTTTACACAACACACAACACACACAGGACCTACGGCTTTACGTCCTGTTTAAAGGATGCAGCAATTATGGTGAAGTGTATTTCTCAAGGACATAAGTGACATTACCAGGATCCAAACCCACCCTCTGACAACATCACAACTTGAGTACGGTGCACGAGATCACTCGACCACAACAAAGATGCTTTGATGAGCACTATGCATATTTTAAAGTCATGTTTACATCAAAACTAAAAAGGACAACATTTTGCAGCTTAAAGTGCATTCAGATTGTTCGCATTCATTACCTGTAATGCTATGGAAAGTTTACCTCTTATTCTGGACAGAAGTCAATTCAATAAGATTATCGATATGTTGAGAAATCTTCAAAGCAGTGTTATTTTTCTGATTAATTTTTTTGTAATTTCCCTTTTTGACTCGACTCAGAATATTTTCGTTATTGATTGCGTTTGAAACAATAATCAAAGTTGATTAAAGGGACTGTCCAGTTGCCCGTTTTCTCTAGGCTTTTGGGTGTATTGAACGCTCAGCCCGGCTCCACCCTAGAACTAGCTACTGTATATAACCCATGAGCTCTGCAAACAATTACTTGGGTACAACCCATTCATTTCATTTCTGTACAATCATCACCATTAGCCCAGGCCTGGCTACTACTGTGGATATTTCTGACAAGGTTATTCCGGTAAAAATGTCTAAGAAAGTGTGAGAAACCCAACTTTTGTTTTGTATTACAAATGTAAATAAACACAGGCCTGATGCTACACTGAGGCAATGGAGCCAATTGCCTCCGTTGCCCCTGGTCACTGCCTTGGTGTCCCTCGAAAAGTTCCACTAGAAATTTACAATTTCCTCATAGAGTGGTGCTCTTGCACTTTCAAGAATGAGCCATCAGGCCTGTAAACATGTAGCACATGTATGTCAACATGAGAAACACTGGAAAACATCACTTTAGGACATTACTCTCTCGGTCGAGTGGAAGTAAGTCGCATCTTACTGTCCGTTTGTAGCCCGCTACAGGCATTTTGGTTCAAGCAGCCTGTGACCTCTATCCTCATGTCTCTAAAGGGTGAACAGGCATACAGCTTGCCAGCTTTGGCATTCATATTTTAAGCCACGAGTGGGTCAAAGGTTACTGGGCTTGTGATGCACCAAATTTGTCACCGACATAGCAGCTGAACAGCACCCTGTGGGTGAGAGAGTAAAATAACAAGACTCTCTACATCATTACACAGAGAAACCCAAGTCTAGATGATGAAGCCTCTCTGAACCTTCTGGGTCAAACATTTCAGAGGACTTACAGATGCTGCAATAAATCCCAACTTGCCATAATTCTGTCAGATTCTATTGGAAGGAATTTGACACTACTTTGCGTTGTTTAGAATAATGTTATGCCAATAAATTGGCTTGATGTTGAAAAGCCCACTTGTGTCAAAGTTACAGTTTCCCTGCCATGATGAGTTGAAACAAAACACATATATGCAGCTTTCTCCTTGAGCTTTCTTTAACATCTCCAAGAAACTTTGGAAGACCAAATTGAGATTGCTTCACGCTCCCCACTGTCTGTGGCTGATCAAATAATACCAAATAAGTAAATCCTGAATAGTTCTACAAATGATGAGCAGCCAGCTTGCCATAAAATGGCAAGCTGACTGAGGAGAGGGGAAAATAAGTATTTGAACCAACAGTTGGTGAATAATGGTCAGAGAACAACCTGAGAGTGTTACAACTTTGACAGTATTAAAAAAATGTATAGACTGGTGTAAGTTTTACACTGAGATCAGTTGAGCCTTTATTTCATTGACATATCACAGGCATGCAACTGCAGTGTGGGTTACAGTGATCTCATTTCATCTCATCTTTAACTGTGCAACTTCTTTGTACAGTTTTGCCTAAGTTCTTTACTGCAGGACCGGTACTTCAGAGAGTCAACTGCCTCTATCCCCACTGGGCCCAATTTAAGAAAGCCTGTAAGCAGATGGTGTCTGCTTTACAGCGCGGGCATTAGCTGAGTTTCTATTCCATGAAAACTGTTTATCGTAAGCAAAACAAAAGGCTCGCTTACTTGGTGGCGGTTGGTGTGAGCAGATCAGTGACGCAACAATACCAATCCATTGTGAGCGCGTACACATACTCGCTGTAAAATACACTTTTGCTTCATGAATGTTTTTCTGCCATAGTAAACACAAAAATGTACTTACAGGTAGATGGGGCCCAGGCCATTGCCCTTGGTGGCCCTTGAAATGTGCCAGAAAATTTAATTCCCTCATTGAGGTACCCTTTTCTAACAAAAAAAAACTGCCTTGTCTTTAACAAGAAAGAAGTATCGGGCCTGTAACTGTACTCATGGATGTACTTCACTTGTACACTAGAGTAGGTTTCTTGTATTGTTCTTTTAGCTTAAAATCCAATGTAGTTTTACAAAAAAATTGATACAACTCAAGTGTTACTTTTGATTTACTTGTATGTAGCTGTCAAGGTTGAAAGCAGAAGTGAATAACAAGTTAAACACTGAAATGCCCGCCAATTTTCTCTCTGGGCATTGGACCACAATTGGAAATGAAGGCCACGCCTGAACTAATGGCTTTGGCAGTTGCTATAGCTATGACCAGAACACAGAAAAGTCCCACGCTTCAATGTCTTAGCCAAAGCCGCTTGATTCAGATATGGCTTTACTCCGAGAGACAGAGTATCGTAGTGTGCCAAATGAAGCGTGTCAAGACCATACCTGTAGGGCACAGTTACTTTAGGAAAGGTTTTGTAGAAGAAACAAATGGCTTTTGGTAAATCTTGGTTTGGCCTCTCGTAGACCATTATGCTGTTCAGTCCATGCTGGTCTAGTTCCCAACTCACATTTATTACACTGATATGAAAGGGGGAGGGGGAAAACACTATCTTTGCTTCCAGCCTCAGTTTGGTCACATGTTCTGTATGGGAGGGGGGACCAAGATGGTGACATTTTGGTAAGATCACTTCAAAGGAGATGAGGGTCTCACATTTCTGTGTTAAGGAAAATCATCATGCATTTTTTGTTTGGGAATTAAGGGAAAACGTTTGACTGCAGACTTCACTAAATTTTCTACACACGATATAAGTACTGCTTGTGTATGTACATAATTTATTGTAAATAATTTTCGAAAAAATGCAAGAAATTACCCCATTGAAATCTTGACGTATAAATACAATAAATGGAAGGATGATTTCCAACTTGAAGACAGACCTTCTAGAGATTTTATATTTTTGAGTGTTTTTACTTCCATTTGTTCATTTTTCATAATGGTTTGGATTACATACAGTATCGGGGCCTTAGATTTTAACAAACTGACATTTCCATTTAAAGCCCTGTACTTGAAAGTGGACGTTTTTAAAATAACTGACAGAGCCTCAGCCAGCGAAGCCATGATGTTGAAAAGTCACTGTGGCCATGAAATTCATGCAAACACAAACCTGTACCCATTTTCATGGCACTGTATACTGTGGAATTCTGCGCTTACCACTTCTAAAAGTACACACTTAGCAGGCTTTGGTAAGCACAATCAAGATTTCCTACATCTCACAGGATTTGATGAACCGATGTCCAAACACGAACATAAGGTACATGATAGTCAATCAATACTCAAGTATTCAAAGAAAGGCCAAAACAAATGTTTTTGAAATCTCAGTAATGCAGTGTTTTTATAAAACACTATTTTATTCATAATGTTCAATGCTATTTACACTTCTTTAACAAATATTTACACCTTTTTATATAGATGGAATAGAGTTACAAAACAATTCATTAAAACGTCAGTTGGTCACCCGCTTGACAGAAAAAGTCATGACCACACCCGCACGTAGAACTGATCTGAACATTTTGTGGCAAAATTCATAAATAAATTCTTCTGAGAAGGTTGAACCATGACCCTACCACGGTTCACAAAGAAAAACAGCACTAACTTCTAGCAAAAGAAACAAATCTGTACACAGGGAAGCTAAACATTTTCAGAAATGAAAATCAATCACACTTTTCATGATTTTACTAGAGATAACCCGAGTAATTTTTTGTAGCTTGATGAAGAATTCCCAAAGCTAATACTCAGTGGTACTCATCAAGTTTCTTCCCGCATACTGCCTAAAGCCCGGTTCATACTTCCTGCGAACGCGAATGCGAATGCTAAGTGAATTTGACGTCACAAATTGGCAACGGAACAATTCGCAAGAGTTGAGCACGGCTCAACTCTTGCGAAAACATTTGCGGCGAAAAACAGAGCTGTGACATCAAATTTACTTCACAAGAAGCATTCCCAGGAAGTATGAAACGGGTTTTACTTTGGAATTGACTTTCTGTATCCTGCTTCCCTGCCTCTTATAACCTGTCCCATTTCAAATGCAATATCAATGGTCATCTTTCTACTCATTGATTACAAGCCATCACCTTGAATGGTCTGTTTTATGGGGCCTTGTGAGTGGCACCTTCCCACTTAAACAAAATGTTTTTATTTTTTTTATTTCACCTCTTTTTTTCTTAGTTAAGTCAAACAAAAGTAACAAATTTGAGCGAATTTGTAAAAAAAAAAAGCCCTGCATAGAAAATTCTGTCATTTTTTTCCAGCTCTTTCTTCTATAGCACCGCGCAAAACAATGAAAAAAAAAGTTGGATAATAAGATTGTCAGCTGAGAAATTATATACCTGTCACTTCCTCACAAACTTTTCTCTTCAAGATATAAGGTTGCATTGTCAAGTAAAAGGGGTCGATAACCGTTCATATCTAGTGCACATTGTCCATTCAACATACCCCCCCCCCTCCAACTCTTACATTCATTAACCCATATCTCATTCTCTGTGTCTCACTCTCTACCCCCCTCCACTAAGAGAGCAAGCGATGCCCGGTCTTTCACCCCCTCTCCGACTACCCAGGCAAAACAACGAATATAAAAAAAAATAGAAAAAAATCTCCCCTGTCATCATCGTGCCCAGGGACTTCATGTTTAGGATCGAGATGACAAGTCTGCAATGTAACCCATTGTAATGTATACTAATGAACTAGTGCGAACATACATGAAGCTGATTCACTGTGGGATTATTCCATGTGATGCAATCTATATTCACTCAGCAAGCAGCCAGTTTCCTCAAAATTAGGCCACTGGGCCAGTGTATACACACACTGACTCATCCCTTCCTTTATTTGGTTTCCTTCTCTCTCTCTCCCCCCACCCCCCTCCCCTGTCTACAAACCCCATCAAAGTTTGGGCGTGCAAACCCCTAGGCTTCAGTAGATTTGTCTCATTTTTGGGGAGCTGGTACAGTTTCTCTTTGATTAGTGGCGCTTTCTAGGGTAGATAGGTTGATTTAGTGGTTGAATCTGTCTCACAGACAGTGGATTCATTATATGGACTGTCTGGATCATATAACTCATATCACATTCAATTAGGTTTTTGAATTGGAAAGAAAATTGGGGAGACACTTTAAGGACTGTGTCAGACGTACAGGTGTGCCAGACACGCTAACGAATTCATGGCACTTGGCTTCGTGCCACGGACGATCTTGACAGTTGTCGCAGAGAAAATACTGCCCCCCAAAAAAGAAAAGAAAAAAAAAGAAAGAAGAAGAAATAATAAATCTTTATATTTTTAAAGCCGAATAAATAAACATCAAAACAAACAAACAAAGAAAAATTACAAAAACAATCCTTCCTTCATCTTGAAACATCAACAAGGGATATGGAGGTGGTTTTGGGTTGAGGTACAGTGGTTACAAGCAAGAGCAAAATGCTGAGACAAATTGATCTGTTTTTCCGGAGGTCATCAAATATCCTCAATAAACACATGGTAATCATTGCTTGGTTTTTAGGCTTTTTCTGGAACAAACCAGTTTGACAAAACAGCTTTGCAGGGAAATATTTTGAAATGGGGTTATTACAAAATGTAAGGTTTGTAACTTGTCCATGAATCTCTCATTGTGAGTTGTGTGGTGGTGATTCTGAATAGAATCGATGGTGAAACAACTCAACATTTTGATCAGTATGCTCTGATCAACTTTTCAGAAACACCATAACTCATACAGAGATTTCCTGTAACTGGCGTTATCACAAACCTTACTATTATTATTGCATTTTCACCATGCAAAGTTTTGAATCCAACTTATTAAGAATTGATTTAACTTTTGGCAGCTCCAATCAGTGACCTGGGTCCAATTTCATGGCTCTGCTTACCGCAGAATTCTGGGCTTATGGCGACTGCAAAGCACACAATTCTATGGGACGTAAGCGAGGCATTCTACAGTAAGCAAAGCCATGACATTGGACAAGACTCAAGTTGCACCTGCATTATGAGTTACATATCTTGGGACTCTGTCCTTAACTTTGACTTTAACATATTGACATGAGACTGGACTTTTGGTGTCAACAACTTGAGACTTCCTCGAGACTTGAGCTACTAGCTGACTAGTTGACAATTGCGTTACTCTCTGGAGGATGACTTGTCTTTTCTCGTGCATCATCCATGCAAAATACATTTGGTGATAGAGCACAAATAAAAAATAGGAAAAAACATAAAATCTTGCCCTGGAAAAGTGTAATACTCAATCATTGACCGCAGGGATTTGGGACTTAGACCATTTAATGAGAAAAATGCATATATTCCTGAAACTGTCTGGTACCCTCCCTGCTGATTTCCCCGCCACATACTAGTTTCAAATTTATTTGACTAAAACATTGTGAGGTAATGCATAACACATGACCTTGTTCATTTCACATGAATGACTCCCGTTCCCCAGGAGTAAATGGGATACCCGTCATGGTAGAGACTGTTGATGGGAACGATTAGCATGCAGTGCGCCGATTTGGCTGCCGGTGCTGCATACTCCAAAGAGGCTGAGGTGGTTTTAGGAATACTAAAGGACCAATGAATGGGGGTAGTCAAAGCACTTTGATACAAAGTGCAGAAGCGTCTGATAAATGCCTATTATTATTAATAAGGTGAAAGGATAGCAATGCATGACTATTAACCGACACATTATTTTTCCCCCGTTGCTTCAGGAAAATAGTGTGATACTGGTTAAAGGGGGGGGGGGAGAAAAAAAACCAACAACAAAGAAAGCAAAACAAAAAAATAATGCTGTTGCTATCAATTTCAGACTATTAGAATGTATGAATTAAATTCAAAAATACTCTAGTCAGTTTGGGCAGTCCTATTGGTTGAAAGGTGTTTACATGACTGTTTTAGCTGTGGACATGCGCTTGGCTCTCATCATAGGCCATACGGTGTGTTGGCGCATTAGCTTTAAATGCGGGTGCTAATTTATGCGTAACACAATCAATACCTACGGATACGCAATGTAAAATTTTTAGCACACGCACAATCGCACAACCATTGAGCGTGGCCTTAAATTTGGACCTTTTTGAAATGGGAAGTAAGGACGCAACAGGAATTAAAAATTTAGGGCCATAACAAATTTTCCTACATTGTTACGCTTTTTAACAAAAGGGCATTTATGTATGTAAATAAAAGAATAGTGGCCGTTTAAAACCAAGCAGGGTCGTTGCCGTGCAATAATGACAGTCGTCTTCAGCTCGGTCCTTTACACACCGCCATAACCCAGCCGGTTTTAAACAGCCATTTAAGACCTCGTTGCCTTACTCTGTTACTCCCTTATACCAGGTATAAGCAAATGAAATGAATATTTTGTCCTAAGTCAATCAATCTGAGGTATATTTTCATCAAAACTGTTCATAGTCTTGCGGAAATCAAGGAGTTTAGACCTATCAACAAATTTTGTCAGGCAGATAACACTTTTAAGAACTTTTTATCCACAGAGGACCTCTATAAACTTGGGCACAGGCGTTGTCTGATCTGCCAAATTCGATCTTCCAGTCTCTCCCTGAGGGGCCAAGTTCATACAGCTGTGCAGTGCACAATTTTGCTCGACACAGAAAAGTTGGCTTAGCAAAAGAAAAAAACCTGCAATCTAGCAAACACGTTTCTGCTCAACACAGACAAGTTTGGCTTAGCAGAAACAGGCAACCATCCCAAACAACATGCGGTGGCGCTCCAGACTCAGACAGCTCTACATAGTAAGTACATTTCAGTCAATCAAATTTTGTTTCCCCTTGGCAGCTCTATGAACTGGAGACCTTGGGCAAAAACCGCTCAACCCCAAACACCAACTTTCAGATGTACAATGAAATCCAACACGTACATACAATGCATGTATCTCGACATGGATTCTGACAAACTCAGCCCAAACTCACTGTTCGCTGAAATGGCTGCTTGATAGTTGTACATCAACAAGGTTTGCCTCTCTAGCAGGACCCATCCACTTGTTATGTCATCGCGATCATTAAGTGCCTTTTCCGAGTCCACTTGACCCGAGTGCGACTGACTAAGAAATGTGTTCAATTTGCCAAGCTGCGCACGGCTCGATTTCACAAAGTTAAAGATTCATCTTAAGATGAGTTTTGTCAAAGTGATTGGTTCTGTCACACTTTGCTTAGCAATTAAGATTGATACACATCTTTAGATCAATCTTAGCCCTTTGTGAAATCTAGCCCTTGTTGTACATATTCAAACAAGTTTCCATTTGGCATACACATCTAGGATATGACAATGCAAGTTGAACAACATATTCTTAAGGAGGTCGCTATGAAACTTTAGCAAGATGTCCCTAAATAAACTCAAGAAATCAATGCACATACATATCTCTTTAAAGAGAGGGCACCTTTTTTTTCTTTTCCGATTCACAATAAAATGTATCCCATTTTGCATTCATGGTTTTAGGTTCGGGAAGATCTTGTATTTGATGTGGCCATGTGTGCTACATACTGAAGCACGACCTGCATACTCCCCAAGGAGCTGAAACAACAAGCCGGAAGAAACTTGGCGTGTGTCTGTGCTCTACAAATGTCCTTTATCATTACGAGAGCAAAGACAAAATGCCCTTTTGTTTACTCAATTAAACAAGGTGGGGTTCTTCTTCTTCGCACCGGGCCTCAAGATTGATGATGGCTGGCCCTCACTACCATTACCACGGGACTTTTGACTGCGATGGATGATGATTCATCACAAGACAAAGTCGGCACCTGGTCTAACTTCGGCCGCTGTGCAGCCAGCCGTCGTGTCGCTACACGAGCCGCAGTCATCATTGGATGTCTCGCTGGCTGTTATTCCAAGTCATCCACGTCATACGCGTCATGGAAGTCATCAATACCTGTGAGATAAAGAAAACAAGGGCGCTTCATCAACGGCGAGCTACATTAATAAACACTCGGGGGTGCTACTAATCTGAACAATAATCAGCGGCAGTGTGCCGTGACAACATCAAACATTCCGAACCGGGCGCAGGAATCCACTGAGGTAGTTTGAGATGACATAGTGTTGATGTTAATGCACTGGAGGATCTGATACATGTGGGAGTGCATCCATCTCCGGTGTGTTTCCTGTTATTAATCTTAGCGTGTTTTCATAATTGACATTCCTGTGCTGTTTGATCATTTTGAATATGACGTAAGCCTAACTATACAAAAAATACTAACAATTGACCATTAATATATAAAACCAACTAAACACTACATTACCCATAAATTCATCATGAAAACATGACCCCCACATTGACTTTTCCCCATCCAATTTTTCCTTTTTGCATGTTGCCGTTTTAATGAAGAAAAAAGAAAAAAAAGCAAGAAATATATCCATCTACAAACAATACCCTTTAAATCAATGTTTTTGTTACAAGTACCTCAAAATATATTTTACTCTTCCTGTTAAAACATTTTTCATAACTCCCCTTACCCCTACCCCCAGACAAACAATAAGAACACACTACTTTAAAAACAGTAACAATATCATTTCTCATTTCAAACAATTCAGAGGAAACATGCTTGCAACCCCCCCTCCCCCAATCCTTTTTATTGGTAATAAGAAGTGATGTTGATCCACTCGCATCCTGTCTTGTCTCCCCCCTCAGGGAGCATGTGTTTCTAGCCTAATGGAACTGATACACCTGTCGGAGAGTGAGACTCTAGGTGAGCATTGACGGAGTAGATTCATTAAATTGTCTTGTGTAGATACGTCACCGTGGGACTCTAAACGAGAGACAGGGGGACACAGACAGAGAGAGAGAGAGACAGACAGAGAGAAAGAGACATCTGAAGTGGGCCTGGGCATGACAGGCTCTGGACGACCGGGGTCGTACAAAGTAGAGCACTGCGATCCAGTTTAATAAAAAAAGGCAGTATTTTTGTCTGCATCAGGAATCAAAATAAAAGAGAGCTGTAATGGCATAAATCAAAGTGGATGGAGATCCACATGTGATGCGATGATGAAATCCAATGATACACAGTGGTTTTGCTGAGCCGTTTTTTTTCTTTTTCTCTACGAGGTAAATCATAAAACAAGACACATCTTATTTGACTCCAGGCATTGCATGGTGGAGTACGGGTATATATTTGGGTTGTGGGAGATTACCGGGTGGAAATAAGAACGGTAGTCTCCTGATTCCCAAATCTTCTCCACTGCAGAAGATAAACAGAAGGACAAGTTCTTATTTAGTCTCCACATATTTCACCCATCTACCCTCGAAGCAGTAGACACATAGCAGGACAAGTCCTCTTTATACCAAGAAAATTATACACATCAAAGTAGATATTATCACATGGTGTTAACGCAAACCAAATTCTATGAAGACACATTATGTTTTTGTTTTTTTATCAAGCTGCAACAAATGAAAATCCTGAATGGTAATTGACACATTTAGAAGGGCTCTATGATACATGTGTATGCCATTTGACAAGTTATTGCACTGCAAAATTTTACAGTATTCATAGTTATGGGATGCAAGATATTATTCCTCTTTCATCCGATACTGACAATCTGCACAATAACAACAGTAGTAATGATGTAAGCATAACAATAAATTCATTCAAATCTACAGGTCTCTTTGCCTCTTGCCTCATTTGACAGCAAGTTTAGACAAAGAAATGAAAGAACACCAGTTATGAATGATATCACAATACATCTATAAAGCACTGTATACATGTATATGACAAGCTCTCTGCATCCTGCAATGGGGGTAATAAACTGTAGTCTAGTAGTGAAGACACCTGCTCTAGAATGTGCAAAGTAACGGGTCGGATCCATACCTCATGTGCCTCAGTGCCTGTGGACATTTTGGAAAGAACTTCAAAAGGGTACCGTGAATACAAATGGTGTAAAAATGGTGTAAAGATAACATATGAAGATAACTTTGTTTTCAGTTGTTTTCTTTTCTTTGGTACATTGGGCTTACCTCCACGTCCCATCAGTTGTGCGGCGCTTTTCAGAGCTGATTCCTCCTCATAATATTCCCCTCCTACTTCCTCCTCTCCTCCCACCCCTTCTATGCAATCGGGTGTCCCCACGTCCGCAGCATATTCCACTGGACCGGACTCTACCACTATGTTGGACGGAGCGAGTCTCTCTGGCTGGACTCCCAAATCGAGCTTGATGTGCTTGATCGCTGGCATCTGAGTCAATGAAAGTTTAACAGCAAATGAAGGAGTTGTTCCAATGCAAACAGAGTTTGATATCATTCCCAAGAGATTCCTTCCTCGGACAGAATTTCCAGAATAACAACATTTTAGTACCAGAAATATGTCTTCAAAATGATGGCTTATGGAAGATCAGGAGGTGAGGAGAGTTTTAATGTTGCAAAGTAAAACTTTGCTTGCCATGAAAGTGCCATCCTAGCAGATATTACAAATACAAGCTTGTTACCTGCAAACTGCTGTATGTTTCCCCAAGAGCTACGCATGAAGTTCACGATCCACATTACCCCAGTGGGGCATGTCAAAAATGATTTAATAACAATAATAATAATATATTGATTTATAGAGAGCACATTCCAGTAAACATTACTCATGGTGCAACAGCAATAGATGGCGAGAACTGAAAACATTGCTAGGAAACTAGACACGGTATGATTGTGTAAAGAGCAGTGTCTTCAGTTCGATTTTGAAAGTTTCCAGAGAAATGATGAGCCAGATAGAATCAGGTAGTTTATTCCAGAGAACAGGTCCAATGTGTGAGAAGGCCCGGTCACCATGGCTCTTTTGTGAACGTGATGTCACAGGTTTCACAGTCTACAAACCACAGCTTCTTCTCAGAACAATCAGGTACTGATACTCCCATGGTTGAAACCACAATGCTTCCCAACAGACATTACAAGCGATGGAAAGCTGTCAGTTTACCTTGCTCTTGGCTGAGGCACCCAGGAGGGGTCTGATTCTCTTGTTGGCAGATGCTACCGGTCTCAGCGGCAGAACCTTCTTGATCGGACTGTCCAGGACTGTGGGTGTGGTCGGAGTGGCTGGTTGCTGGACTGAGGGTGAGAGACAAGACAGTGGTTTGTAACGAGTGGTTGGTACAACTTAGTGAATCTGTGCATTAATATACATGTAGATAGCTACTTTTCTTGAATTATCATGAACAATCTCACAACGCATCTGTCCTCTCTGGATGTTCTCTAAGCAGTTAGAAACACAGAAATACAAGCAGAAAAAAAACTGGTTAAAAGCAGTAATATTCTGCTATGTTATTCTGGTCATATTCCTGATAAGAGAACCAAGGATACGTAATCAGTGCAGTACATACATGTAAGCCAAATGAATTTTGAAAGGAAAAAGTGTTGGTTAAGAACCAGACACACCAAGGTTTAAACTAGAGCTGTGCATCTACGTTTACTTTCCTAAACAGTTAAATTGGAACTTGTGACTCCCTTTAACCGTTTCTACCGATTCCAATCGGATGAGACAACCTGTAAAAAAGAGCAGATGTCAACACACTTTCAAGGAAGAGAAAATAGAACACTGCACCCAGTCTTTACAGTCACAATACCACAAACCACAAAGCAAATTGTAGGGGGCTGACAATAATGTATTACATTTGTACGAGATTCAGATAAAACAGTTCTACCAATAAACGGGGATGTCAATCATTCTCCCTGGACAGTGTCTGAGGTCAACGATTCAAAGAAAAGGACAATCTCTTCCTTTACTTTTAACTGTCGGATGCGTTTTATGGTTGAGGAAATTTGAAAACGGATTTCAACTTTGTTTACGGTTCAATGTCCCAACCCTACTTAAACCCCCTACTCTCCAATGATGCACTCCAGGTTCCCTCTCTATGCACCTCCTATTCCATAAGTGCACAGGACCTCTGGCTTAATGCGCAATCCAAAAGGATGCTAAACTACTTTTGTAATGAAATTAAGTACAATTCACATTTGATAAATGAGGTCAACACATGGAAATTTGATCAAAATTATCACAAAGCTGAGCACAGGGTTGTGAAACTAGGTGCAAATTTTAGATTGGGAAACGACTTCACACCAAGGCACGGTCTGGGCGTGGTCTGGGACGCTACAGTTCTCACCTGATGTTCTATTTAGATCCCTCAGGACCTCATAATTGATCTTGCTGGATATCTTCTTCTCTATCAGAAGTTTCTCGATGGCTTCCCCAGCAGTGCTGGCCTGGATTTGCGGCTTCCGGACATGCTTCTTCCTCTTCAATGAACAACAAGAATAGTTTACGATACCCGCTGCTAAACACATAGGATTCAAACCGCCTCTAGCTACTGTGCAAGCTCAGTGGCCTAGTGGTGAGACGTCTTCTCTGGAATGGCAAATGTCGTGGGTTTGAGTTCCACCCAAGTGATTTGCCTGTGGAGGTTTTTTTCACAGGACTCAGGAAATTACTGAGTAACCAGTGCTAATTAAAACATAGAAGTGTACAAGTAAAACACAAATGGTAATAAAATAATAATAATATTAATAAAAACAGCACTTATATAGCACAATATGAATAAAAAAAATTCTCTCAGTCACAGATGACATGGTATTTTGGCTGGTAACATTCTTCTGGTAAGCAAAATTGTTTTGTGCTTAGCTACTTCTTGTGATTAAGTAGCTCTATGAGATTAGGCCCAGGTATGTAAGTTTATTCTTATGGGGTGGGGGGCAGGGGCGGGGCAGGGTAAGATCATGACCGGGCAACTCAGGCGATAGCCTCTACAGTATCACCCGGCTTTATGTCCGATGAAAAAGTAACACAATCGAATAAAATAAATAAGTACCTTTTTGTTGCTTACTTAGTGGGATAGAATAGTCAATGTACAAATCAAGAATTTTACAGCACTTTACAAGTTTACATTTTACGCAGAGTCAAAAGTACCTTGAAAACAAACTACAGCATAAAGTGCATTTTTGAGTGCAAAAAAGCAAGAACAAAACTTCAAGAAGTACAATCAATTGCGAGCCAAAAGGACAAAAGGAACTACAAGCACTTCATTTGTGAGGAGTGACAGTGAATATACAAATCATGAATATTTACTTATAACTGGCCTTATACCATGTACGTAACTATGAGAATCAATTGCAGTTACCAAACAACAACCCGACTATCAGGACTCTTGGTGGCAGCAGACTTACCAGGTAAATCCACTGTTCTTGGAAATGTGCGCGTGCTCAGAACGACGTAAACGATGGAAATTTACCTGACGAGTCTGCTGCCACCTAGCGTTCAAAAGTCTCTCATTGATCGCCAACATGGAAATTATCAAACACCAACCCGACGCACCAATCATTGCAAAGGAAATAATTGACACAAATGCTTCATACAAACATTTACCTTCTTGGGCTCTTTGGTTATCCCTTGCTCTTTCTCCAAGGCTTCTTTTTCCTCTTTTTCTATAGCAAAAATCGAACGGAAAATGATTAATGAAAAGAAAAGTTTAACGTAACGACATCAACGATTTGCAGATGTAGAAATCATGCAAACCATACAGAGGAGGCACTAACTGGCACGTTCTGTAAATCACCCGTATTTATATCGTCATGGTACACATATCCAGACATTACCAGAAACAACTTCCTGACGGTTGGCCTTTACGATCAAGCAGCTTTAAACTAGACAAGACACTCAGTCTCAACTGCCTAAGGCAATTGGAAAACTTCTAAAAGAACTACAAAGTACCACCAATATATTAAGGACACTCGTGGGCGCCCAGTTTCCGCCAAGTATTCTACACCACCCCCGCCTTCCCTCCACCCCCCCCCCCAACAACACCCACATTCCACTAATGAAAAGAAAGACGGGAAAAAAAACTGTTCGACCTGGGAATAATAAATATTTCTGTGAGTTACCACTGTAGATTCACTCCTCACAGTGCCAGTCGAACCCATGACATTTATCATTCAATAAGTCCTTCTGATGCATACTCTAACTTCATTTCCCACAATCCAAATGCAATAAATGCTTCAGATTGAAAATGTCTTATTACATTAGCACTTCCTCCCACCCCCCCCACCTCCCTTTTTTCCCCCCCCTAACCAAAAAAGCAAATATTGTGGTGATACACTTATCCAAAACAAATAACCCAGTCTGCTCAACGAGAATTGAACGAAACCATAAATGTAGCAGTGGAAATCACCAGTGGGCTAACATGAAAAAGGTTAACCTCGGCGAAATGGGACAACTTACAGGCTTAATTTGTTTTTGTTTTTTTCCCCGAGAGCTGTTTACCCCCCAGGCACACTCTAACATTTGAGTCAACTGTTTGTAAATGTCACTGCATAATATGAGCATAGAGCCACTGAACTGAACTGGGACTAGTTAAAAGTGTCATGCTGCACTGGACAGGCATGACAGCACTGGCGTGTTTCCGAATCGGAAAACGATTCAATGTTTACATTTTATAACTAAATCTAAAGCTGATAATGTTACCCAACTCTCATGTTTAATGTGAGTTCTGTCTGAAGTGAAGTTATTTTCAAGAAAAGCAAATCGAATTCCAGTTTGGACTTGGCAGGTTCCTAATTCAATCAAAGAGATCACATACATGAACACCCGTCACACCAGGATCTACAGCTTCATCAACATTCCTGAAGTTGTGCCTTGTCTTGATTCAAGAGAAGCAATCAGACCAGTGGCAGCAGTTAATGCCAACATGATCAAAGCTGTACCTTATCTTTGTTCAAGACGGGTATAAGCAAGCCAGTTGCAGCAGTTTTGCCAAGATGTACCTCATCAGGTATAAAAAGCGTACCAGTTGCAGCAATTTTGCGAACACCAACAAAGCCGTACCGTATCTTTATTCATGGCAGGTATAAGCTCACAGCAATTTTGATAACATTGCCAACATCGGTACCTTATCTTGATTTCGAAGGCAAACTTTTGAAATTATGCAAACACTACCAATGCTGTACTGTATCTTTAAAGACAGAACACACCATTTCACTACCACCCACCACTTATCATCAAAAAGTAAGCCCGGCCAACATCAAAAGCACCGGCATTATGGGAAAAGTCTCTCGAACGAGGAAATGTGATACTATTTATTTAAATTTCCTACATGAGGTTTTACCTTTCATGAGCTTGATGTATTCGGCATTCTCTTTGGTCCAAATGGCCGTCTTGATGGCAACTTCCTGGGGGCTTAGTATAAACTGTGAGCAGACAACGTAAATAACATTAATGGGTCATGTGTCTCTAAGAAAAATCCCCCCTCTCTTATGTCTCTATAAAACCCCACCTCTTGATCGCATCTCTCTTTAACCAGCATGTCTTTATTTGTATGTCGGTTCAGTAGTTGTTGCTTAATGTGGGAATATCTCTGGTAAATGTTTTGATTGGAATGACTTTCCTTCAATTAACACCGTAGAGAAAAAACCTCGGCATAAATCTGTGAATAAGTCAATTTTTATTTTCCATGTATACTTGGCCTCGTTATTCAAACCGATTTGAAAGCAGTTGTGCCTCTTTTTTAAGTATTTAAAAATTTGAGTCGCATTGTGAGCTTTCTGCACTCTATGCAACATCTTTTTTGGTTTGTTGTTGTTGTTGTTGTGTTTTAAAAAAAAGTTTTGACTGTTTATTTCCAGCCCTTGATGTCAGATACTAGGGTGGTTGCTAGCAACTACTTTTCAATTTAATACCATACTTAATTCTCAATGCATTATTTGAATTAATTTCACTCCCCCTAATAATGTCCGTCTTATTTTTGTTTACAATCTCCCTTCATTTCTGTTCGTATTCGGAAGTCTGGAGACATTTTTAGCATTGTATGGTTTGCCTCATTACACCGTGTGTATATCAATATCGTACTTAATTAACCCTCCTACTATCATCCACTGTGGTTTAGAACGATAGAGATACTACGCCAGCCTGCAGTATAATATCATGCGGTGATTGCATCTATTAAGTACACAACACACTAGACATACAGCTAGTTCTCCAACTGAATGGTTACGAAATGGTTGGTTAACTTGCTGGAGAAAAATATTGCTAACAACAGTAGGAGGGTTTAACGTGCCGGACGAGACATTTCTCAGCTGGACTGGGAATTTCTAAGCTTGTAAACAACCATCTATTTCATTCTGTCCGCCTGATCTTTAAGGTATATTAAAATTCCTCTTCATCCCACACAAGCCTTTTTCACACTCCATGCAACTCCAGGGAAATTGCCAGGAAAATTCTGGCTGACCTTTTCACAACTGAATTAAGCCATGAAAACTCCCCCAGAAAGCTCATGTCTCTTCTTCTCCCTTAACAGCCCCCCCCCCCGAAAAAAAACATTCACATCTGCCAGACCGACTATTTAAGGAATATCTGCATATAAGTGGCAGACAGGTTAAATTAAGAACGGTGGTGTAGTTAAGGAAATTGTATGCGCTGATATGATTTGTTTCTGTAACGCAATCTGAGCATGTTGAGGAATACTGGAGGCATAACGTAAACAGAGACGCAACAGTACACCAGTCTTCTGTCCTCAATAATCGTGCTGGAGCATCCGTCCTCGTCTCTTACAGATGGGTTTTGTCTTTGAAAATGTTTGTCTGGACACTTTATTTGTTAATGGAATGCAAATAGCTGCGGGAGTAAACACCAGGATGAGCTTCAAGAAACCGGGAGCCAAATAAGCGTGTTCATCTTAATTATAAGATTCCTTAAATTTGCAAGAATAGATATGTTTATTTTACACAAAAAGGGCCGTACATTTCCTGTGCAATCAATCATTAAAGAGCTATTTGTTTGTGTGAAAGTGTTTTTTCCTTTGTAACAAAACGAAATTTTAAAGGCACCAGGCTTCATCTTGTTTGGTTATATTGATAGAAAGGAAAGGGGGAAAAGATGGCCACCCCATGGTAAAAAGGTCTTGAATGACCTAAGTACTGTTGAAAAAATTAATCTCTTTATACTGGAACCTTTTAGTCAGTGAAAATAAACAACCACTTTAACCAATTAAAGATCCGTTGTGACGATCTCTCCCCCATCGTCAATTTGCCAAATCAGGCGAGACAGGCCTGGTTTTGAACAGGATGACGGCTTACTGGAAAACTAACTGATAATGTTAACATGAGAGTGTACGCTCTGAGACCCACCGCTGCCCTCATACTGTCACATCCAGCAATTGTGAAGAGGTGCTGCATGATAACTAGGACGGTATCAAGGGGGGGGGGCAGATTTACTATCAGTAAAGGGATGCTCTTGGATATCGGCGGAGTTTGATGGGGTTGGACTGGGGTAAAAGTGGAGTCATTTTATGGTTGGGTTGTCTGTGGCAGGGGTTGGGTGGTAAGTAGAAGTACAGTTCAGCCAGGCTGGTTGTAGGGTGTGGTAGGAGTTGGTGGTTTATGGGTGGGAGTCAGTTTGAGGGCGCAGTTGAAGGGTTGTCTCACAAAAGGTATGCATGCGGGATATTACATTTCCACCTGTTCTTTCAGAGAGTGGGACTCTAACTTTTTCAAAGTGTCTGTAAATTTTAGAGCTTGTAAAAAATCTTGATTGGAAAATAATTTGTCCATTTGAAAATGTCCCTCTGCCTCATTTCTCCACAATCCTCAGTAAGTAAGTTGTCCAGCTCTTCCAACTTTGCCATGGTGCAATTTCCTACAAATTATACGTTTTCTAGTGATACAAATATACCTTTTTTCTTTTTGGAAAATGTTCTGGGTGATACAATATTGAAGGTAATGAATTTTTCAAAATATTACTGTTCATATTTAAAGCTCAGAGAGCTAACTAATGAGAGTAATGAAGCTTTTCTTTTCACTTTGAATCTTATTTTCACAGTTGTATTTTCAACTGTTTGTTTTAGAGTGATGCCCAAAATGCCAAATTGTGAACCAAACTGATGACTGAAAACCAATTTTGGTTTTCACTCAACATAGCCGTCTAAGTAAGCCGGTTGTTTGCGGTTCTTCTGTGGTCTAGCGGTGTATGTCTCAGGCATCTTCTACAATGATGAAGGAGTGAATCTCTCACTGTCTCACAGATGCTGTGCATTGAGGATGCTACATCTCTCTCCCCTTGTACCATGCAAGTTAATCCAAAAACTAAATCGTAATTTGCTGTCTCTAAAAATACTTAGCCAAAGCTTGCCTGAACCTTATCACACACCACGCCCAATATGTGGTGGAGGGAGGTCCCCACCCCCCTTCTAAACAAATATATAAATATATTTATATATATTTAAGAAAATATATAAATAAAAATGTTCTCCTACTCTAACACACTCTTCCCCTCCTGTACAGACGAAAATCTTCTAAAGAATTCCTGAGATTACCAGAACACATTTGCTCATATCCAGCACAGAATTTTGTAACATACACCTTTTACCACAGCCCAATTTCAAACACAAAAAGTAACGAAGCACAACAACAATTTTGGCTAATTACAAAGTACAAACACGACTTGATCAGGTAAACACACATGGGCAATTTCACCGTGACTCATGTTACATTCATCACAGGTATCGGAAAGCTGCTTTTTTTTGGAATGATTTCCTTTACTTGATATGTCGATGTCTGTTAAATTTCAACATCTCACTAACATTAGTAGTAGTGTTATTATTTATTCAGCCAATTCTCTACAGACATACAATACACTTTCATGATAAACCTCACTACATCTTCATAAATAAACAACGGAGAATATATTAACTTTTAGGTAAGATTTACAGGATTACACCGTGTACAGTGTGCATGAAAATAATCTGTGAGTTGTTGCGGTGAAACAACTTGACGTTTCGATCAGGAGATCGCCTTTGGGAGAAAGCAAACAAGAACTGATTCAAATCTACAGCCCAAGGCATGAAAACAAGCAAAACCAGAACTGAAGATTCCTTGTAAATTTACTTCTTTTCTTTCCACTTGACTGCTCTTGTTACACCAGTATACCTGTTAATGTGCGTTGTGTTGTCATTTAGCATTCGAGAAAGACTCTGCTAGGGTCGAAACGTCAGGCCATATTAACAATTTTTTGTATTAACATTATTTAATATGCGGAATGAAAAAGGTAAAACTAAGATAGATATATAGAAAGATAGATGCACTATGTACTTGTATGTAGATGATATCAAGTCACTAAAAATCAGTTCTGCATACCTGTGTGGATACAAGGGGAGAGGCTGTGGAATTGTCCACATGTAATTTACACTGTAAATGTAATTTGATACAAAGAAAACATGACACGTACCATATCTATTTCCCTGTCATCAATACCTGTCAGATCAAGTTCACCAGATTCTTCTTCAGTATCTGGATGGGGGGAAAAAATGTAAATCAATCAATAATCAAATAAACGAATCTTTAGTAGCAACAAAAGGAGAACAAAATTAAAACCAGTTATCAAGTTTTCTAAAAAGCCATCGATTATGGTTGCTGTGAACATGATAAAAGTTAATACACCCTCGAACAAAGGTATAAACAGAGATATACACGAAGACATACACCCCCAAACACAGATAAACACCCCCTTACGAAGATATACACCCCCTTACGAAGATATACACCCCTCGAACAGAGATATTGACAAAAAAAGGGAGACCGTCAACATTAGAGCTAGAAATAGCTCAGTTGCTCAGAGTGCCGACATGTTAATCCAGAGGACGCAGGTTCAAGTCCCACTCTCGTAAATTTGTCTTTGTTCAACCCAAAATCAAATATGTCTACAATAAGTTATTTGTTTCTTGTGTCCTCATTGCTCTGCCAGCAGCAAGTATTGCAAAAAGAATACCTGCTTATGGAAGCATACGTAGAGGAGTCAGTCCGAAAAAGAGCACATGATATTTTAAGTAGGCATGGGCTTAACTTTTTTTTCTGGTATGCAGTTAACTTTTTCTGGTAAGGAAAGTTTCAAAATAAACTCATTTTAGTGCAGCTCCATGGAACTGGGCTTGTTCTTAAACTCAAACTGCGAAAATATCAGCTGAGCCCAATGTCAGAAAGCTGTTTTAGAAGCAGACAAATGGTGCTTTGCTCATTTAAGTAGAACCTAACGGGGAACCAGTTACAAGCAACTACATGGTATTTAGGTTGGTGACACATTTCTGCTTAGAAAGACTTTTTGTGCTAAGCAATTTATTGGGCTTCACTGCTTCGTGAAAATTGGCTCCGGGGTGAAGCTCCAAAATAATAGTTGAACATTTAAACACAAAGACCAATATAGTCGCAAATAACGAAAATCCAATTCCAATTTGACTACTTCTGAGAAATACTGTAGAAGTCTAGATAAACAGAATCACCAAACCACAAAAGGAAACGACAACTTGAGAAGTTAAATCAAACCCCAGTACAATAACACTGCATGACAGCCATTGTTGAATCCCACTGCTAGCCCTAAGGGTATACAAACATGTGCCATGGTCATTGTGTTGACATAATGTCCAAAGCAAAATAGAGGCATTGAAATGAGAAAATGCCTGAACATGGCTGGGCTCCTATGACGCTCTGGGGATCACTTAGCCCCCTCCAGGTACCTCTGGCTTGGGTCAAGAAACGCTATACTTGTCATATCGCCTCACAAACCTGAATCTCTCACGTATGATCGAAATAACTCTCAGAAAAAAAGAATGACACTAAACTTCATGTTTGCCAATAGTGACAAAGAGACATTGAAACATGTGCTGAACAGAATGCTGGATACTTTCTGTTGCTAAAATGAAATAATAATTCAATGGTCTTAAAGTTTCATAGTATATAATTTTAAAAACTTGACAAAAATGCACCGGGAATTTGAATCCCTTTCTTTAAGCTTAGATGTAATCATAAAACAATATGAAACAGCCCATAATTATCACTCAGTTCGGGAGACTAGTTTATTCCCATATCGTAGATTCCCAAGTCAAGAATGCATCCATTTGAAAGTCTCACCTTTAGCTTCTGGCTGTTTCATACATTCCTCAATTGTTTCTGTCAGTCCTAAGGACAGGGCAGAGGGTGGCAGACCCTTGGCCAGGTCCCCTCCTTCACCCCAGGGTGGGGGCATCAGCAGGGAATCAATGACTCCCTCCTTGGAGGAGGAGATGGAGGTGTGGGAGGTTTCAGCAGGAGCGGGGTCACTCTGCCCTCCGGGCACATTGTCTGACCTGGCTTCTCCTCGGAACTGATCCAGATTGGAGGGGCATTGTGTGGCTGGCTCGCCGTGACCCAATTCTCGGCCAGGTTCAGTCGCTTCGGTCGCTGCAGCAGCAGCAGCAGCAGCAACAACAGCCCCGGCCGGCGATGATGATGATGGGGATTCGGCTGGAGATTGTTTCTGGTGCATGTCTGGATGATTGCTTGTGGCGGGGCTGTGAGTGTGGTCTCTATCGAATTCATTAAGGTCTCCGCATGAGACCTCGTCGAAGGCTTCACCAGCTTCATCGTAATCTGCTAATGATGAGGTTGTGCTTTCATCTACAGAGCAAGGAGACAAAGATATTCAAAATATTTCAGAATTCAATTTTCTCTCAATTCCCCAGTCGAGTATCTCTTCTCCTAAAAAAGTATCAATTCAAATTCAACATCCTTTACTATATATACACTAATCGCATACACGTTTACTGTACTCATTTACTTACATACTCAATTAAATGCATTTGATAAAAATAACAACTAAGGCAATGTAGACGGTAACACTAAAACACGAGAAGACATTGAAGCAGCATTTCAGTTATTTCCTGTCCAGACATGTACTAGTTGCTCGTCAGGCTTTTTAAAGAGATGTTCAACTTGCAATTGGGATATAAAAAAATATCATTTTATTTCCCAGCACACCAATGTGTGTAAAGCACTGTAACTCAGTACTTTCCCGAGAAAACAAAAATCCACTGGCATATTCCTCGGGTGGGATTTGAACCCACAACCTTTGCCATTCTAGACTCTCTTTTTTTTAGAAACAGCTTCTTGCCTTTATGACGTACATACATGAACCAGGCATAATATTCGACCTACACACATGGTGTACTCTTTTATAGATTTTTTTTCAGGCTACAAATATATTTGGTAACACTTTTCTTATTTTTCAGATGTTTTCTATCGAGATAGGTACACATACTTTCCACTGTAAATAAGCCTTAGGCATAATAGAACATTTCTACATAAACAACAGGGTTCATGCTGCGTTCAACAATGTCGAACTTAACTACATGTAAGTTTTTCTTTTTTAACAGTCAACGGTATGATAATATCTCAAAACAACCCAATTTCCCGTTAGCAACAGAACACAAAAAGAAAAAACAAACAATGCACTACCCCGAAGGGCTGTCGGAAACTAAACCCAAACAAAGCACCAGGTGGATTCTTATCTAAGATTTGTTGACATTTGTTTTGTTATTAGACCCCCTAATACCCGGCAAATCAAGATTGACATTATTAGAGGGTTGTACTAGTTTGTTTACATTGTACAAGGAAACTTCAAGGTCCAACTTGACAAAAGAAAACTTCACAATTGGCAAAAGATTGTTGAATGAGTAGGTTAACCTTGTGGGGGAAAAAAAGGTCCTTGCTCTTTGGTTCAAGAACCTGCACTTCCAAGATACAAACATTAACCTCAATAAAGAAGGTTCATTGTTTGGTAACTTCCCCCCAGCCCCCCCCCCCTCGAAAAAAAAACGACCAACAAAAAAACAACTTCCAGAGAGAAATTTAATACAAATTAGTATCGATTCTCCAGGCCTTCCCTACCACATCTCTCTGCCCCAGGATGAGATTCAGGATATTTTATTCATGTTTGTCTGTTTTTATCTACCAATCTTTTCTCTTCTAGTTTACTGTTTCGTCCATTATGGTACTGACTGTGCCCCATTTTGGTTTCTTTCAGAGGACCACAATGAGAATAAGTCGCTGTTGTTGTTGTTGTTTTTTCATTCTAGGCAAGCACTTCTTTTCTTTGCATGTTTTCTGTAAATCTGTCCTTTGTGTGTGTTTTAGAATGTATTTTCTTTATGTGTTTTTATTTTCTATGTAGTTTTTTCAAATAAATCGAATCAAATCAACAAACCCTACAGAGTTTTTCCCTTCTAGCCTTCTGAGGAAAGACATTGCGAGGGGTAAACAAAACTGAGGCCATCACCAACTTCTTAAAATTAATACCACAGGTCATTTTGGTTGGTATCACAGTTTGCCATCTCAAGGGTAGAGCAGACAACATGCATTTGTTGCTGGGTGACACACTCCCTCAGTATCACGGAGTTGTGTTTTTACTGTTTGAAGTGAAGTATAGCAAATAATGCAACCGGTTAAAGGCAGGGTGTACTTTTGGTAATTGTCAAAGACCGGTACCCGCACTTGGTGTATCCCAACATATGCATTAAAAATAACAACCTGTGAACATTTGGGCTCAATTGGTCATCCAAGATGCTAGAAAATAATAAAAGAAAAAAAACCCAACCCACCCTTGTTGCATAGCTACGTGTGCTTTCAGATGCCTGAGAGCCTTTCTAAGATTAAAATTGTTTGATGAAAAAATTATCCCTTTCTCTAAAAATAAAGGGTGTCGTTTCTAACAATGTAGGCCTACAGTGCATTATAATATCAACACCTCTCAAAAGTTGTTTACCGACCAAGTAATTTTTTTTAATGGTCATTAATTTTTGAAGTATTTACCAAAGTTGTACCCTCCCTCTAGTGTATGCAGGGCACAATCGGGAAACCTTTTTTAAAGAAACTGTTTGGGAATATTCTGGGTAGAGAAACCTCACAAATAAATATTCTTATTTTTAAAATAGGACATAATCAATTCAAATTTAAATTGGGTTTTTTTTCCACTCAAAAATAAGGGAACACATTTATGCGTTCTGGCAGGTGTTGACTACGACATGTTACATCGGGTTTTTGATGAAGAAGAAGAGGGGGGTTAGGATACGGTGTGTATCAATTTGACCGCCTTCAAGAAAGCACTAAGAGCACCATCAACTACTCCACCTCCCCCCAGACTTAAAAAATGAGACCAATCCATGATATGACACTCTTTCATTTTCCGCTGAGCTTCACCACAAAGGTCCATTAAAAAAAAAAATAATAAAAATGTTAAATAAACTTACAACTACTCAACACTTATAAAAATAAAACCTTCATAACATCTGCCTTTAGAAGATCATTCATTCCAATATCTTGAAGGAAAGAACAAAATGCACAAAAGAGACAAATAACGGCATGCCAGAGGCGGCAGTAGCTCTTAGCCGTCCGGATAGATTTATGAGCTTTCGCCGAGGGTATAACATTTCTTGCGGCCTGGGGCCGGGGTGCACTACTATACACTCCTGATAAGTCTTCATTAGGTCTTGTTCTTCTGGAAAGGGAGCGTGCTTGTTTTGTTTTTACAATGCCTAGTTAGGAGTTGAATGATACCTCCGCAGTGCTGGCACGCTTTCTACTGAACCCCACAGAGTTCACTAACACACACACACTGTACACCGTATACACCGAGCATCAGACATACACAGCCAACATTTGGGTTATGGGAACATGTACAGTGTACTACAAGAAGTCTACCTGTCTCCTCCGGGATGAGGCTATTGGAATGAAAACCACTTTGAGGAGCCTCGTAAAAACGGAAAGTTCCAACAAATAATATTTATAGCAATCCTAAAAAAAAAAAAAAAAAAATTGAATTTCTCTGAGGGGTGCACTAAAGTCTTGTTTGAGTGGCTAGAGGTCAATGTGTTAAACATGAAAAGTTCAACACCTTTATGCACTGTTTGTACAAAGAAAATATGCAAAAGATGTGAGCAAGTATTTCTATGCATATTTTTAAGTACATGTACATGTAGTGTCCTGACCGGCATGAATAAATTCTTGCAGAAACCCGTCGGGAGATACAGCAGTTTCTTTGTAGGAACCGTGAGGGAGCGGTGGTATTTTATTCGTCTCTAGGCACCACGCTGGAATCTCACAGACCGGGTCCACACCTGCTGAAATTGCTTTATGGTTCAGATTCAGCCTTGTGTCAAAGCCTACTAGGTCACCGTGATTGATAACCAATCCAAAATACCCAGCATAGCTCCACGCCAGCAAGAAAGATGAAGACATAACCAGAGTTATTTTGGCCATGGATACGGCATTTCCAGATTCGGTCTTTTCACTCGAAAATTCCAACTATTTCCTGTCCGACTTCGGGACAAATTTGACATAAACAAATTTTTTTTTTTTAAGCGCTGAAGTACAAGGCTGGCTAAACTGCTCCGAATGCCGGCGATTCTTGCCTTTTGCGAGCAAATTTGAAAAACAAATTAAACCTCAGTCCGATTTAACATTATTGACTTTTTTGGATATGTTTTCCCGTGCTCTCTTTATCGTGATTACCCTGGAGTATCCATCAAAATGTTATTGGGAAACAACCGACTGCATGAATTTCCTTAAGGCCGACTTAGTTTCCTAACAGGGAATTTCATGTGGGCACTCAATGAATGAAGAACTGTGCCCTGGAAGATGTGATGATCTATTTCAGTCCGAGTAAACAGAGAAATTTTTTTTCCTGATACAAGCACTGGGGGTGAATAGCAGCTCCTTTCATTTTTTTCCCCCTTACAATAAGAGCTCATGTTTCAATCATACAGGCCACACATTGTATCGTTGAGAGGGCGAGGGCGTTTGCATTTTGCAAAGGGCACTTCCCATTGGAAAATCTCTAAGTCTACCGAAAACCTTTGGAAGGAGCACCAAGGCCCAAGACCAGGGCACCACTGAGGCCATGGCTTCCGTAGCCGCCATGTAATTCCAGGACTGTTCATAGCATGTTTGCTGAGCATCTGCATGTATTTTGGTTAGACCTACATGTACATGATACAAGATGCACATATATATATATACAACCATCTTTGGGAGTATATATTTTGTAGTGATCTTTCTCAAAGTTACAAGATACATGTCAGTGCATGTGTAACACTTCAGATAGTTTTAAGGCTAGCTAGCAGAAGTACCCACTGGACCACCGACCAACAAGCTGCTTCAGCACAAAACAATTATCAGAATATGGTTAGCAGCCAAAATACCATGCCATGTGAACTACTTGTGACCTGTTTCCCGCTGTTTATGCTCAGCACACACTTATTAATGAATATTTTCTGCTAAAGCATAAAATCGGCCCCGGATAAGTCTAGTATATTAAGCATTGAACAAGGGCTCATGAAGCCTGTAAGCTCATAAAAACTGCTAAGTATAGAGAAATATTGCTTAGTAGAAACTGGTAACCAGCCAAAATTCCACAAAGTTTATATTGTTGCCACTCGGTTTTTTTTTGCTTAGCAATGAAATTTGCTAAGCAGTATCTTCCGCTCAACAGCTTTGTAAAATTGCACCCAGGTGACCTCACACCCAAAAGAAGACTTGCAGTTTTTTTGTTTTTCCTCCTGCTTTAGATGCTGTAAAAAAATACTAATTGTGTGATACAAATTGCGATAAAAATGGTCTGAACAAGATTATTTTGAAATTCAAGTCCAAATAACAGCCTGATAAGGCTTCATGCTTGAACCTCACAATCGCAAGAACTGCCACCGACACACATTTTTGGGTACAGTGTTTTTCAGTTTTCTACAACACAAAAGAACCACCCCCCCAAAAAAAAAAAAGAGGCAATAGGCTGATCCCACTGAGAAGTTGCATGCCTGGAAAAAAGCGGTAGAGACCAGTGGTTTATTTTCAACTGACCAAATTTCGTAGCACGGGGAACGGGAATTTCAAACGGATGACATCGTAAAGTTCACTTACCGTCACATGAACTTTTCTTCATCAAGGCTCTTTCGATCTCCTCTTGCATTGAACTGATTTCTCCGGAGAGTTCTTGGAACTGCTGTTTACTCATCTCAGTCAGCTACAAAGGAGTGACAACAAACGAGTCATGAATTCATGTGTAAATAAAGAAACTATGAACACAAACACCAGGGTTTGAAGTTTACACCGGACAGCAGGCCGCTGATTTTAGCATCGGGCCAGTAAAACTCAAGACCGAACAAGTCCAGTAGTCTCGTGTTTTTTCCCATTGAATAATAATACCTAACTATGTAATAAATTCAATTTTTTAAAAATGATGGTCAAATGTTGACTTTTAGTCTGATAAACATCTTTCAAATAATGCAACATAAGAGCAGTCTTCTCTTAGTGATTGGTCAGTATAGTCTGTTCTCATTTTGATTCTGGTCTTGTTACAAGACTTCTGGTCTAGCAAAAAATGTTGCGCGACAAGCCTCGCAATCTTGTGAATTTTTCACTCAAATTCGACCCCTGGATACACACTGGTTTTGCAGGTTGTACGAAAGAATAAAGAAACAGAATTTTCGCTGAAAAAATAGACGTTGCATCTTGTTTTTACGAACAGAGTTACCTAGTGTACATTCCGGGTCATTTCTTGGCAGGCAAGCTATATTGCACTGGACATGTAAGAAACTCAATACACAACAGCTGAACAAGTTCTGAGATACGACCCCTTTCTTATCAAAAAATAGATAAGAGGTGTACAGTGCAATCTTCACAAAAATGTGAGATATTGCATGATTTGTTTTGTGTGCGCCAGCAGAAAGTGCAGGCTCTGTGGCTCTTTTGTAAACAAGTTAAGTGACAGGGTTATATGGGCTGTACATAACAAGTTAGTATTAACTGATTGGAACATCCTACTCCCAAAACAAAAAGCACAACAAATACAAAAAAAGAAATAAAATAATAAATTACATTGCTCTTATTC
>CM021526.1:21560875-21579114 GCA_010994315.2 Pisaster ochraceus | reverse complement strand
CCCCCCCCCCCCCCCCCCCAAACACAACCATGGTGTGGTTTGTTTCAATGACAAGCAGTCAAACGATTAGGACGGCTGGGCAGACTGCACATTAGGGTGGCCGGCCGGACTGCACTTAAATTCAGTCCTAAATTTCTTTCACAGGTCGACTGGATTGATTATCACTCAACTGACAATTTGATTTTATCTTTCCCTTTATAGCCTCTCCTCCCCCCCCCCAAGTCAATGCAGACTTTGTGTGAATTTAAAGACTGTGATTGATTCAATCGCATTGGGAACGCTTTCAAATTTCTGGCATTTTAGTTATTGTTCACGGCATGCGAATCCTCGTTAAAGGAAAACCAGAAGAAGCAAATTTCAGAAGGGGAGGGAATAAGGAAAAAAATCCATACAGTCTAGACATCATGATATCACTTATGGTAAATTGGAATATCACTGACACATTCTGCATCAATCCTGTGACTTTGTGACGACAACATTTTTTAGGAATGTCATTCAAGAATAGAGGTTGTACTTCTCTCAAGCCCCATCCAAGCTACCCCGGAAAACAACAACACAGCAGCAGCAGCTTAACACCAACGACAACAACAAGGGACGCGAATGTTTTACGAGTTTACATGTATCGACCCATTGCATGACGTGGAATGCACCTCCGCAAAATGTGCGTCTACCATTTCGGCCATTTTGACTCCAAAAATGGCTGACCAGATAGGCGCGTGTTAGTGTGCTCCGCATCGTGAAACAGGTCAATAAATTTACACATATATAAATGAAATGGAATAAAATGAACGTATAACGACACACAACCTTGTTAAACGCTTGTGATAACTTTGTTGTTTTGGTTTAAGCACTGGATAGTCATCGCTTTCCTGAGGCATACTACTCATGAGGGACTCAAACCCAAGAACCTCACCATTCTAGATCAGATGACTCAACCACTGAGCACACAGTGCTTGTCACACATCGGTGACATTACTCAAAACAGTACTCTTCATCTCAGATGCAAAATTATCAAATTTATTTCAACTTTGTTGTTGTTTGTTTGGGAAAAGTGCCGATGGTCAATTGGCCGTCCACAACCGTCCTTCAGCCATGATGGAATTCTGTTTGTCAAGAGTGTACCTTGTTTAGAAAGTTTGACTAAACATTTATCTCAATCCCTGGCTTTGAACGACCCTATCCACTATAGTGTTTCAGAGAGATTAACGAGCTAAAGTGGTGTTTTAGAAAGCCCAACCAATCTACATACTGTACAAGCTGTACTCCACGAATCATCTGGTGAAGCTTGGAAGAAATCCTAAATTGTGTTGCCCCATTGGCAGATAAAAATGTATTGGGAAAAAAGAAGTGTGTTCACCTCAGTGTCGACATGCCAAGCATAAATAGTTTCAGTTTTATTAGCACAGACATTATCACCCTTCCCATTTCCTTTCGCTAAAGTCTTTCTCACCACTTGTTATCGATATGTCGTTTGGTGTACAATGACTTGTTAATGTGTTGACGTCCCAAGTATTTTCTTTCCAATGAAGCCCCCCCCCCTCTCCTCCCCGCATCCTGCCCTCGTCAGTCCACCTACCTGAGCAAGCTTGGCCCTCCTACGACCCTTGGTGAAAGACGGCGGGTCTTGCTCTTCCTCCAGATCGATCTTATTGAATTCATCAATAGTCAGCTGCCCTGATGGAGTCTCTTCAAATTCAGTCAGTCTGGAAGAAGAACACAAAAGTTTAAGACACCCATAAAAACCTCACTGAATCTCCTGCATGCAGCTACTTTGTGAATCTCTTGTGGATTGACAGTTTTTATCATTCACGTAGGATCGCCCGGTTGTGTTTTCTTTTGTTTAGTATACTTTCTAAAATCTGTTTGAATCATCACTGTAAACTGGTCTCACTGATTTATGTCTAATAATTTGTTTTTATGAAATTTGCAACATTTACCGTAAACACACTAGTAAATTTTTAACTTGAACTATAACATTCAAATACATTACGTTTAAGTACATTACATCTCATAAAAACCGTCTCAGTGGTGATCAGAGTTTTGACAACCTCTCGACACATATCTTTGAGATTCATTTGTTTCTCCATGTTTTGGTCAATTCAGTACTACATGTATGTTATCTCATACAGCTATGAAAAGAATGAGAAGACTCAACAACAGGCCTAGGTCCAATTCCATTTGCTTCATCCTTTGGATGGGACGTAAAGCCGTTGGTCCCGTGTCTTGTGTAATGCAGGTACAAAAACCCAGTACACTGATCGTCAAGAGAAGGGGCTCGCCTCAGTATTTTTCTGGTATGGTTGACTGCAGATGGTGCCACGGCACCTTGTAAACCATTACATGGTGCTATGTAACTAAATGGGTCTTATAATTCGAACCTAGCTCAGCATACCTTGTAGAAAAAATAATGAGCGCTTTGAGACGGTGTGATAAAGTGCTATATAAAAACTGGGTATTATTATTTGTCTATTATTATTATTACTATTGTTATTATTAATCTGTACATTTGTTTGCGGTCAACTTTAATCAGGGAAAGTGGCAGGCCTTAAAAATGAGCAAAATTCCAATCAGGGAAACGGACTCTACACTGTATTTCTAAAAAAACAAAACATAAAAGCTTCTGTTATTAGTTCACTTAAAAAATCCACATTAGCAATAGTATCAAAAGTGACTTGTATTTTTCAAGAAAAACAATTTTGGTTGAGAGTTACACTTTACACTTACATATTTTTTGTCAATTTCATTACTTGAGTGAACATTCAAATCTGCTGCATTTCAAAGTTGGCAAAGCTTCTGCCTTAATGGTGTAATGTAAATGACAATAAGTTATAATAAATAAACGGGTTCTCGACAACATTATGTTAGGGTCTACTGTCACATGAGAAAAAATTTGTAAAGGCAATCCACTGCACTGCATGCAGATGAAACAATTTGACAGTACAAGAAAAAAACCTTTCTATCGGTCCCAATTCAAATAGAAATGTGAATACTTATATCATCTCGGAAATTGTGTAAAACCAGGTTGCCTGTAAATTGCCTCGTGTGACACGACCTTTGTTTTCCTTCCAATTTCATCAGTGTAAATCAAAACGAGAGGCTCAATGACAAAAAATATAGTCGGGTCCCTTTAATTGTGAAAATGAGCATTCAGTATTAACAACTGTCGGATACAGGGAGTATGACAAAGATGACTAGGGTATGATATAGAGATCTACGGAGCCACTTGTCTACTCTTACAACACAGCTCCAACCTTTCCTTTCCATTAACCCAGCCAGTCATAGTTTGCCAATGGGCAAAAATGATTCATGCTTTGTGAATAATGCATTCGTTGTACTTCCAAGTACGTCATCCCCTACCCTCCCCCTTGGAAGAAAATAATAAATAAAAACACTCACAAAAACCACACACACACAAACACACACCACAGTTATTGTGGTATTAATTCTATTTTTATTTTTTTTAGACTTAAAAAGTACAATGATCTTTAAAACATAATTGGCCCATGCCAATTTGAAGCCATCCTTGCAGTTTAAATGGTGTCGTTCCATGGGGTTTTTATTCATTGACGATTGTTATCATGATTAATTAAAAAGTCCTTACTATCACAAACAAATCAAATTACTCACGATATTAACGATGGAAAGATGAAATGTCAATAATTGTCAAATATTTCAAGTACGCCGCAGTTTGTACTTTCATGGGGGTTTGGACATTTGATGGATCGGCATATAAATGATTCAGTCATGAAAATGTTTTACAGAAATTGATAACAATAACAAGTAGTTGTATTCATCTAGAGATTGATAACCTTTCAATTCTGACTCAATTCAAATGACACAGAATTAAAAAAAAAACACAACTCATTCATGGACAGAAAATAGTTAAAGGAAAGATCAACTTATTTGGGGGTGGGGTGGGGGTTGGGGTGGGGTTGGGGGTGAATTTGCATCCCAAAACACTATCCACATCACTGATTGTTTTTTTCTTTGGTGGGGGGGGGGGTGTTTTTCAGGAAAAAAGAGATCGGTGATTTTCTAGGGTGTTGCCTGATAATAAACCAACCAGTTGACAAGGAACCATTATAAAAAGAAGTACAAAGAAGGTGCTCTTAGTCCACTACACATCAAAGGTCCAACAGAATTTGAACTGTTTTTACTTCACTGGCCTGGCAAATTTAACATAAGAGTGAATTTATGTACAACTTCCTTTTAGAATGACAGCATTTCAAACTGAAATATAGTCCCACTTTGATCAATTCTGACGATCAATGTAAGTCATTCTTCATACTGCAGCATTTGAGGAAGACTCTGCAAGAGTTAATATGTGATTGTTTTGACTTTGTACTGCACATTTCTATATGTACATCAGAAGAGTTGCTATTTAGTGGCGATTTTCTTACCTTTTTCTAAGAGTAGCGTCGCAGACTTTGACTACTCGAATAATGTCCTTCTGGGTTCGATTGAAATTGTGCAAACGAGCTGCAACCAATAATGCTGTTAAAAACAAATGATAAAGCCTTCTGTTCAAGCATTTTCAGTTTAGCTTTTTTACAAATTTCTCGCATAATGAACACAATTTTAGTTTTGTTCAAGAATGAATGAGCATGGGTGAAGAAATAAGATTTACCACACTTTTCCACAAAATTTAAAACATGAATCAACATTTGAAACTCAACTTTTAACAAGATTAAGATGACCGTTTTGAAATTTATTTGAAATTTCTTTTTATAGGTCCATTCATTCTAGACAATGTCCTTGTGTAAAAAGAAATGTTAATTGTGTGTCTAGTTTGGACAATAAAAAAAAGGTTAATATGTTTGGAGGGGTTGGGGGGGGGGTTGAGGGGCCTGTCGGTGAAAACAGAACAAGAAAAAAACAACAGTGAACAAAAAAGCACTTGACTTTACAGGGCTATAGTTTCAAGAAAGTCTACACAAGACCACGGCTGTTGTACTTCAAAAGTTTCACTGGACCAGATATACTATTTACAAGATATGATATAACGCATACTTGTCTTTTTTTTATATACAGTGTTTGTATATATGCTGAACTTTTAGGATAGGTTTGGAACTGCGCTAAAGTTACTGGACTCTGGCCAGTGGTCGTCCAGTGGTTGATCATGCCCTCATATCAGTTAAGATTAGTTGACAGTCTTGGGTGTATCTCCAGACTTAAGAGATAGCTGTTTTTGTTTCAAACACACACATATCACTGTTTTGTGCAGTTATGAAATAGTACCTTGGGGCAACATGGTGGGCGAGTCTGGGGGAAGGGAAGGGTACTTCCCCCCTCCCACACTTCCAGGATTTCAACAACATGAACATAACATCTGTCACATACAATTAAGTCTCTCATGTTTTGCAAATTGAATAGCTAACTTCCAACAATTACATTTATGTTTCAGCAATAGGTCACATTCCTGCGGGGAACAGCCTTGATTTACCAGGGGAGTAATGTTCCTATCAACATTACTTTCAAGGTTTACATTTATAAGGCCTAGATGCAATGTAGCAATATTTGTAAAGTACTAGTTGCAGCCATTTTCTTATTGTAACACAGAGCAAAGTGTGGATTGAGTAAAATCAAATCTTTTTTGTCAGGGCCCAATTTGATAGAGCTGCTTTAAGCACAAAATGGAGCTAAGCAATAAACACTCTTGCAAGGTCACCGAGCTAAATACCAATCCACGTGTACCCTCTGTGACTGGTATCCTGCAAGTTTTTTTACTTAGCAGAAATTTCTTAAGCAAAACCTTCTGCTTCAGCATCTTTGTGAAATTGGGCCCTGGTTCAACTGTTAACGCTGTGTGGTTAAGCTTTGGTTAAGAAGTCTGGGAACCAAACATGAACAGACAAACCTGCGCCACAGAGGCCCGAGGGCCTTCGTCCCGTGTGCATCCAGTCACGCTTCATCCTTCCAACAAGCCGTAATGCTGTCATGGAGACTTCATGCGTCTTTTCCGTAAACTCTAACTTGTGAGCAAATCGATGGATATACAAACAAGGATCTGGACAAAAGAAAAGCAAAAAAAAGAAAAAAAAAGAAACATAGTACGCTATGAAAAAAATTACTACATGACAAAGAATATTTAGTTGTTTCCCTGCCACACAATGAACGTTAAAAAACTTCACACAACCTTTTTAATAAATAAATTTATACTATCACCCAGTAGCCAAAACAAATGATCAGTCCTTCTTTAGGGAAAAAAAACAAAGAGAGCTGAAAATATCTCTCTTTAAATGCAAAGTATACCTTTGGTTTTTGGAACCGTTCGATTGTTTTAACCCTATGAAGACATATACAATAAAACTAAACTGTGAAAGTTTCATTTCAAAAGGTGGTCGCGTTTTTGAGATATCGCCGAAAAAACCTGGGAGGGAAAATGTCCACTCAGAAAGAATAATCCGTATTGGAACACACAATGTGAGAAACGTTCCTGACAAAAACGTCGCTCAGATTCAAATTGTTGGGAATAAAAACCGACATCTTTTTCCTTAACCACATCGTTTTGAATTGAAATGTTTCTCAAAATGCTTTATACTATCGAAAGCTGCTGTACTTCCAACCGAGTAAGTTTGTATTATTGCCACTTAATTTTTAGAGTGATTACCAAACGTACACCTTTCCTTTGAATGATTGAATAGATCTATTAATTAATAGTTAAACATACATGTGAAATACTACAGGCCTACAATAAAATGCTTTCAATTTCCCTATCTAATCCTGCTACCATTTTATACAATTACACACTCAGTACATGCATACACCACAGAGGCACATTCTCCTCATCTGAAATTGTACACCCCTTCCACGATAATGGTTTGTCCTTACATTTGCTTCAGACAAGGCATTGTGGGAAATCAATGGCTGAAAACAGCAGTGGTATGAACAGGAAGTCAGTTTATGATCAGGAAGAGTCCTATCATCAGTAAGCAAACCTTTTTGTTTATTGTACCAATACTTTATTTATCAGTAGTGAGTGTGGGCTATACCAATGTACTTGCAAGTTTTTACTCTTGCAGCTAAATGCTGTAATTTGTGTTGAATAATCACTGAATTGTAGCAATGCCAAATACAACATTAAAATTTTGACATTTTTATTGTGGAGGGGCTGTAAAGTTTTATTCTATCACTCATAAACTTATGCTGGTGTTGAAAGTAAGGTGAGGTTTGTCAGGTAATTTCCTCCATGGTTTCATAGTTTCAACATTTCAACATTTCAGTGTGCTTTATGTGTCAAAAGCTTTGCATTTATTTTGCAGGCCAGCAACTTGCAAGTGCAAAAAAAAAGTTCTGTCACTCAGTGTCAATATTGACAATCATTCATGCATATGAAGAGTTTATTGATTGTTGTTGTCCACATGAATATTATTCAGCCATTCTTATCACAGAAGAGACACAATAGTATGTTGTGATAACTGTTAGTGTTACCATATAGCCTGAGCCTGGAGGAAGGAATGTCTCCATGGTCTGAGTAACTTTCAGAACACTACCGAAATACTGGTCCGCCGCCCCCCCCCCATGTACATGTAAATCTGCATATGTATGATGTAGTATTCATATCACCTGTGTTCATGGGTTATTTGTTTGTTTTTTAAAGAAAATGCGTATGCACTTACAAGTACGTATGTGCATAACTCCATAAGTACACGTATTTTTGATGCCATCATCATGCCTACATGTATGTCTGTTTCATATAAATGCACAATATGTTAAAATTCAACTTGTTGTTAACCCACCTAATTGAAACGAATTTGGGTCTTTCCTCTTGTATCTAGAATCCAAAGAGATAACTAATCGGCTAGATTTCATGCAATCTTGGAGACTGAATGGTGTGGTGAATGGTGTCATCGACCAGTCTTGTAAGTCAACACGGACAATCAACTTGATGTAACAATCCAAGATGGAGGCACTGAATCTTGGCGAGCCAAACATTCAGAATCTGAGCGGCGGGGAAAATCGTGAGGTTGACAACCGCCCTTCGAACATGCCAAAGCAACATTCAGCCTCGAAGAGTCCGAACAATGCCCAGGGCATTTCGCAGACCACTCTGCCAATCGAGATCCCCTCCTCTGACGTCCGAACGCCCATCCAGGATATAGTGCAGCCCGAGAGTCCCATGCTGATCACCCCGCGACGCCCACTTGGGCAGAACTGGCAGACCAAGGGGGCGACAGTACGGGAACGCAACGCCTACATGTTCAACAACGATCTCATGAGTGACATTAAGTTTCTGGTCGGTCCCAAGAACACTGCCCAGCGAGTGCCAGCACATAAGTACATCCTTGCCTCGGGGAGTTCGGTGTTCTTTGCCATGTTTTATAGTGATCTTGCTGAGAACCAGTCGGAAATCAACATCCCCGATGTCGAACCACAGGCCTTCCTTACATTGCTCAAGTAAGCCTTAGCCAACTTTGTTTCTTTTTCTTTTTTACAGCCTGTATTAATTTTCACAATTATGAAATCACAAGCCTGCCCAAAACAATTAACTTACAGTTTACAGAGTTGCAGACAAATATTAGTGTGTACCCTTCTGCGACAGCAGTATTTTCTTTCATTACTTGAAGTTCATACATCAAGGGATCAGGGCCGATTATTTGTTAAAACCACAACGAAGCGACTTTCCCAAGGCAATCATTTTCTTTGTAATGGTACCCCACCAAAACATGACTCACTCAACCACAAAATGCACTCAACTAAATTACTGCCCAAAAAAGGGGGAAAAAATGAATAAAGCAGGTATGACATCTTGCCGATAATTTCAAATGACTCACAGTCTTGGCAACTGAGCCTGGAACTCTTCCAAAGTTTATACAATAAATGAATAGAAGATAATAATTATACATGTAGCATAGTAAACCATAGGTGCACAGATACTTTATTTTGCTGAATTGTCTTCAAGGTTGGTTAATGATCCAATTTTGAACCAAATGAAATTCCACAAGGAACCAAGAAAATAAAGTTTACACTACATGGTGTACATGTAACTCTATTATACACATCTTTACAAATGGCAAGGAATAAAAGATACTCCACACCATGCAACACTTGACTCAAAATTTACAAGAATTAAAATGTAAATTATTTCTTACTTCACATTTACATATGTGGTTTACATGTCAGGTTTCCTTATTGTGCAATCTTTTAAACCATCTTTCTGCATGTATTTGTTTTTCTTCCAGATACTTGTACTGTGACGAAGTGGACCTCACACCGGACAATGTGTTAACTACTCTCTACGCAGCCAAGAAGTACATCGTGCCTCACCTGGCCCAGGCTTGTGTCAGTTTCCTGGAGCAAAGTCTGAGTGCGAGGAACGCTTGCGTGCTCCTGAGCCAGAGCCACCTGTTTGAAGAGCCGGACCTGATGCAGCGATGCTGGGAAGTCATCGATGCCCAGGCTGAGGTGGCCCTCTCATCAGACAGCTTCTTGGATGTTGACTTCAAGACGTTAGAGAGCATCCTGATGCGAGAGACACTCAACGTCAAGGAGATTGTGCTCTTCCAGGCGGTCTTGCGGTGGGCAGATGCTGAATGTAACCGCAAGGGCTTGCACCCCAACCCGGAGAACAAGCGCAAAGTACTTGGCAAGGCACTGTACCTGGTGCGCATTCCCACTGTGCCGGTGACGGAGTTCGCCAACGAGGCAGCACAGTCAGGTCTTCTCACTCTCTTGGAAACCACCAATGTGTTTCTCTACTACATGGCCAAGAATAAACCCAAACTACAATTTGTCTGCCTGCCAAGAAAAGGCCTGCAAACCTGCAAGGTCCATCGGTTCCAGTCCTCTGCCTACCGCAGTAATCAATGGCGCTACAGAGGCAGATGCGACAGCATACAGTTTTCCGTCGACAAGCGCATCTTCATTGCTGGTTTTGGACTTTACGGCTCGAGCTCTGGCGCCGCAGACTACGGTGTCAAAATCGAGCTCAAGCGAAGTGGCAAGGTTCTCGGAGAGGCACAGACCAAATTCTTTTCTGACGGCTCCAGCTGCACCTTCCCGGTGATGTTCCCCAACCCGGTGCAAGTTGAGCCCCATGCATACTACACTGCCAGTGTTATACTCTGCGGTTCGGAGCTGAGCTACTTCGGCCAGGAAGGTCTGACTGAAGTCACTGACCACAACGTGACATTCCAGTTCCAGTGCTCACCGGAGAGCACCAATGGAACTGGCGTTCAGGGAGGTCAAATCCCTGAGCTCATCTTCTATGCATAATTAATAAGACTGACCTATGAACATTATTACCTGAAGGATCTGAGTCTCAGTGTCTGACAGTTACAGTAGTGGCTATAATATGTTAAGTACTGTAGATTGAAGCCTGACCATTGTACATTGTAGTAGTATACAGTGTGCTGTACAGTACATGTAGAATAGACTAAATTATTGTGTAACTGCGTACAAGCACACTGTTAACATGTCGTCTCAATAGATGTATTTTAGTGATAAACAGTCAATGCACTTCACTACGCGGATTAAAATCTCAGTTATGTTGAATAATTCTTCCCTGCTGCTGGGTTTCTATTGACTTAGCGTGCAAGGAAAATCTCAAATTTGATCTAATTTGGTCTTAGATGATGGGATAACTGCCGCCTCATGAAAGTCACTGCTACGTAATGAGAAAACTAGAGCTTCACAGGAGAACAGTGAAATCCAAGAGATTTTTTATATAATGGAAAGTGTTGGAAGTTTTAAAAAACACACTAATTACTTTGTACCTAGGTTCTATTTTCTCCCCTCTTAATACAATAACAATTAGACAGGGTAGTTCTCATGCTGTACTGTGTACAGGTCGTATACATGAGGACCTTCACTGTACATTATTTATGCTGCTTAGACGGCCAGAATTGTATTTTGTACACAAGTTCACAAGGTGTAGGAAAGAGCTACATGTACAAGATACTGCTAGTGTTAATGAATCAGTCCCTATATTATTACAAACCAACATAGTACATTGTACAAACTATGCATGTCAAATGCACAGTACATGAGAAGTCTTTAATGCAGATTTCGTACATTTTCTGTCTTGATCAATTTTACGTGAATGTGGATGGGAGCAACCTCGTTAACAGCGCGCCATTTTTGTTTTCTTTCCCAGAACGCTTTGCTCGTTCCTAACCCCTGGAAGTGTGACTTTGAAATATCCAAGTATATCGAATATTTTTAATTAGTCTTGTTGTTGATCCGTTCTGTGAATAGAGACTATGCAGTGCGCGCTGTCAAAAGACGCATCAAGTCATAGAGCAACTCGTCCCCTCTAATTCTTTTCCAATCTTGTGATATGACTAACTGTATGCGGTTTAGGGTGACCATTTATACATGGTATAAAAACAAGATCCATTTGAAATGTATTGCGTTGAAATGCGTGCAATTTGACAGACGCGTACTAAGTGCCCAACAAGCGTGCTAGAAGTGCTTGCTAACAAGTGCGCGCGCGAAGCAGTCACTTTTAGTGAGCCAATCAATGTCGTTTTTTACCACATCCCTACCAGGGGTTAATGACGAGAGGTATCGATGTGGGCGCACTGCCAACGGCAGCGATGCTGGAATGTGAGGCATGTGAAATACATTCTCGTGTCACACAACACAACATTCTCATGTTGGCTTCCATTAGACCATGTAACCTGTGACATCACATGTTTACACAAGAGCCACAAAGCCTGGACTTCCTGCAGGCACAGTTTGTACACAGCTCAATGGAAGAAAACATTCAATGTCATATTTCAAGGGGGATTGCATTGTCTGGTTTTTATAAACTGTCGATATATGAGGAGAGGGGCACATCTCAAAACCTGTTCTGCTGTTACTTTTCTAACACTTGAGCTTACATGGAAATTATGACACAAAATGTAAAATTTCCCATATGATCACAGGGCTCGAAATTAACACTGGACCACAGGCCTGAGGCCAGTGATTTTAGCATCGGTCCAGTAAACTTACAACCAGACAAGCCCAGTACTGATTAATAACATGCTACATCATTGTGTAATATTTTGGTGAAACAATGTTGACTAAGACTGATAAATATCTGTCAATTCTCTTCAGTATCAAAGTACACAACACATTTATAAGACAAATGAGATAGATTATCTCTTTGTGCTGGTTCAACTCATTTGGATTCCGGTCTTGTAAAATAAATTCTGGTCCAGTAAAAATTTTGAGCTACAAGCCCTGGGGTCTTGTGGACATTTCCCCCAAATTCGAGCCCTGGATCAGTGTACATGTACTATCTTGCCTATCAGAAAGGCCCTGGATTGTACACGGTCACTCATTTTGCAAACAAAGATTACATGTACATGGTCATGGTCTATCTATGCACCCATAATCCCCATCTAAAATTCCCTAACACTAAATACATTTAAAAAAAAAAACACTGCTAGTCTACATTTGCTTATTTGTAGAGAGCATTATAATAAAAGTGTTCATGTTGTTTTATAATAAACAGTTGCATGACGCTGATTGTTAACGTTCAGTTGAGATGTGACTGAACAAGTATTATACTTCTTGAACATGTTTTTGAGGTGGCAAAATAAATTCATTGTAAATCATTTGTAAGCGGGGACAGCTTTTCAAGATGCTTGTGAATACGATTGCAAGTAGTAAATTATACACTATATAACTGCCACACCTTTCAGTATTTAAATCTCAACATGAATGTTTGTACTATTTTCTGTACAGGATAAGAGGTTCATGTGCAGTTAATCATTGCAACCAGACCTGGGTCCAATGTCATGGCTCCTGCCTACTGCGGAATTCTGCGCTTACTGAGTCCTGTAAAGCACATAAGTCTATGGGCAGATGGGACATACTGTAAGCGCTGAATTCTGCGGCAAGCAGAGCCATGAAATTGGGCCCAGTAAGTTTGCCATTTCGCTCAGAATTCTCTCTTTTTTAACGATGGTCTACTGGCAAGATGCTAGCGCAGTGGACTAGTGCTACTTGTAGCTGGTATATAGTAGTGCAACGACAAGCTAGAGCAAGTGAGATCGAGAACTGCGATTAACTAGTGGTTATTTCATGACGTACATCACTGTATGCAGCGCATGCGCACTGAAGTTAAAAGTGCTAACAACTCTAGTCATGTCACGTCAACGTGACTATGAGAAAATGGTGGTGGTCAGTTTGTTTACGGTTTTGGTCGAGTTGATGAAATCGACTCAGTTGATAAATGATCAGTAGCCCTGTATGGGCATGTCTTACAAGTTGTAACGTGTGCCTCAGAAGATTTTGGATGAGCACCACCACAAATTTATGGCAAACTCTTCATTAAAACAAGCTCGTTAACTGAGTAATGTTGTTGCAAAAGTTGGTAAAAAAATCATGTCTGCGTGATTGTTGTAATAATAGGTTGTATAGCGCTATAATTTTTCTGATAACTGGTCCTCTCAGCACTGTGCTATAAGAAACAGCTATTGGTAACCAGCGGTGTGACCAACCTCGAAAGGCTGGTTGTACATCGTCAACTACATACACTAGTCCAACCATCGTTGACTTGCGCGTGTTCCATCCAATTTAGTCAAACTATATGGGTTGATGGAACTTGCTCATAACTGGTTCCACCTGGCTAGCCACTGATAAAGTTAAGAGCAAACCCTGACAAGTCTGCAAGCAATTACTTAGGTCTAGTTAACGGTTTCCTTTTTAAAAGTAAAAATGAAAGGAATTTTTTTTTAAATAATTTAATCAGCACAAAACATTTCTTAAACTTTCAAATGAAATCTCTTTAAGTTTGTAGTAGATTTTGAGCATGAATTATGTTAAAAAATTAGTGTCTGTTTCTACAAATTGTCAAATAGTTCAAACTCACCTATAGCTGGAACGTTTATGTGTAGTTCTTGTGACAGCTTGAGGTAAGTCTTCCCAAGAACATAAACATTGACCTGTCAGAGAAACATGTAGATGCAATTAGTTCAGAAAAGACTTTTATTATCCAAAACACCCTTGCATAATTTACTCCTTCTTCACTCTACCAAAATCCAACACCACATGGTAAACTCAACACCCAAACTGTTTGACTCTGACTATGGAGTTACGCCTGACCCAATGTAGAGAGTGATCAGTTTACTTCAGAGCAGTCAGCAGTCCAGGAATATCAAACAAAACAGGCAGCTGGATTTGGAAGGTTTGGGGTGGTTATTGTTAGTCATACAGGCCTGACACTTCACACAGAAGCAATGGCAGCAATTGCCTCTGTTGCCCAAGGGCCGTTGCCTTGGTGCCCCTTGTAATGTTCAAATAGAAACTTAAAATAATTTCCTCACAGAGTCGCCTTTTGCCAAGGAGAAAATGCCTTGGTGCCCCTGCCCTTTTTTTTTAAACGGAAGCATTAGGCCTGAGGGGAGGACATTCAACAGGTTTTTAGCAGATTAGCGTCCAATGGCCTTTATTGCCCTCATGTTCACCTCGATGCCCCATCAAAATCTTTCCAAATAAAACCTATAAGACCCCTCTGGAATAAAATTCAAAGTCTGCTCTATATTTTTTAGTGCTTTGGGTAATATGGACTATGGACTTATCATTATCTTTTAACAAAGCTAATGATTTCTTTGACGCCTTGGGGCATGAACAGTCAACTCTTGTTACAAAAAGATTGCTGGGACTGGCCAAATTCACCTCTTTATAACAGAAACATTGTTATAAAGAGGATAGCAAAACAAAGAAACACCAAGCAGAAATGAGATTTGGGACTTCAGAACGTACAAGCAGAACCTCTTAATAACAGTGCTCTTTAACTAGGGTTGAGTGTATACATAGCTTTGACGCAGACACGTGATTAAGCGTTGGTGTACAGGCGGTTGCATTTCCAGGATTTAAACAAATAAGTAACGGTAGTGTGAATCTGGACTTTTTCTGGGAATAAGGGAATATGAAAATCTGGCCGGTCTTTTGCTGTCAAAACGTTTCCTAGCTAACTGACTCCCTCGTGTGTTCATGTACGTGTTGTTCTGTTTCCAAGATTGTTTGTGATTTTCTTTCTTTTTTTTTTCTTCTTCTGCGCTTTTTTCTACTTCTTCTTCTTCGAAGTTCTGTACTGCAAATGTAATCTGTTTGTTGCTATGACTCATAGTCATGCTTTGATCACATGCACGGGTGTGTGGATTGTGGTTGAGTTTTCACACAATTTTTTTTATTTATTATCAGCAACTGAGAGCGGTGCCAGTCTGGCCCGTCTTAATGCTGGAGAAAAAAATAATCTTACCCTCAAGTGCAATGACATGTAAAGTCCGTGTAAGGTTCATGTTGTGAGGAGCTCCTTTTCAGTGAGCTGCCACAAAGAAAGTATGCAGTTTATAAAAAAATATAAATAAAAAAAATAAAAAAATCTTTTGGAACAAATTTCATGGAGCTACTTCAAGTTGCGCTGTCTTGTTTTTTCCAAAAGACCCAATAATTCTGAACATATTTTGACAGATGACAATGGTTCAAAATGGTCCTTAACGAAGGGAAATTAGCGATCTACTATTTAAAACAATTTTTTACCACTGACTTGGCAAGAAATTCGGACGTTATGCATCTTTAAGCAGAATATTTTGCTTATAAAATAAATTCTGCCGAGAAAAAATAAAAAGGAGACCAGTCACAAATGGTACACGTGACATGGTATATTAGCTGGCAACCTTCTTCTGGTAAGCACAGCAGGAAAAAAAATTACAGGCATTTCAAACCTACGACCACTGCAGGGCCCATTTTCATTTAGCATAAAAAGTAACTAAGCTAGAAACAATTTTGCTCACCAGAATTAAGGTTACCAGCCAAAATGCCATGCTACTTACACCATCTAGGACTGGTTTCGTGCCAACATTTGCTTAGCAGCAATTTGTTAGGCAATGCTCTAAAAAGTTACCTGGCCCTGCTGTCTCAACTGCTAGACCACTGAGCAAGACTTTTGTGCTTTGCTAGTTTTTGTAATTCAGCCTTCAGTGGCCCTATGACATTGGTCTCTGTCAACCTAATATTAAAGTTATAATACATGATTGTAATGATTGAAAAGGGAATTGACAGTTTCACTTATAAGCTTTTTTGCTTTTTTTTAACTTGATACTAAGTCTAATTATCCTGAAAAATATACCCCTGACATACTTTCAGGAAATTGTACTTACAAAACACTTACAAAACATAAACAATATTTGGTGTTTTTTTTTAAAACATATGATCACCTCATTTAATGAACTTTTCAAAGGCTGGTTTTTTGGTGTGTGAATTGGGAAGTAAATTGGCCTATTTTGTTCATAGTCAGTACATTTTTTCTTTTATAGGTTAGCAGCCACATGAAAATGGCACCAGACTTCGGTTAACTTCAGCCCCTACATGTACAGAGCAAGCAACACCGATTACTTTGACAATATTTAACACATCTTAAATAAATTCTTACCTGAAGCAAATCGCTGAGATCAAGAAGCATATCTGAATAAATAATATAGTTAAGAAACTAATTTGTTCAATTGTTATTCATGTTTTGATATTGTTGCTATTTCAACTGATGAGCCAGCCCCCTTGCTCTTTTTGACCCCTCAATTTTTTCCATAACACAACAAAATAAATTACAATGAAAAAATAAGTTGATTTGAAAGAGGTTTTAACATGTCTTCTACAATTCCATTTAAGGAAAAAAGAAACACGCCCAAAACATCACAATTCTGAGAAAAAAAGAAGAGAAATTACTAAGAAATATCACACAATTATACACAGTGACTCAGTACTCACTTGTCATACATGCTATGTGTCACTAAAACTTCAGGGTACAATACATCGAACAACACGTGCAAAAACAATCAAGACACCTCATGACTAACTATACATCTACTACTTATTGACGTGTCGTGTTGTGGCCGAGCGGATAAGAGCACCGAACTCAAGCTCCTGTGTTTCTGATTGGCGGGGTGTGGGTTCGAGTCCCGGCGGGGTGTGGGTTTCGAGTCCCAGTCTTGACACTTGTGTCCTTAAGCAAGACATTAAACCATTATTGCTTCGTCCTGCGGATGGGACGTAAAGCCGTAGGTCCTGTGTGTTGTGTAAAATGCACGTTAAAGAACCCAACGACACTTGTATCCCAAAGAGAAGGGGTTTGCCCTGGTGTTTCTGGCAGTGGCTACTGAATGCACCGCAGCACCTTGTAAACCCTTACAAGGTGTTACATAAATGGGTATCATAATTCAATAGCCTAAAAACCCTGCCTGAGAATATATTATGAAAAGTGCTTTGAGACGCCCGTAGAAAGCGCAATATAAAGACTAGTTATTATTATATTATTATTGTTTACTTAGTGCACATCCAGCAGTTTCACAAAAATTATACCTGTCACTAAGCAACACTAAGCAACACCCTTTGCCAGAAATACCCCCCCCAAAAAAAAAAATCATCTAAAATCCACTTTCTTAAAATGATGAGTGATGATGGATCTGCTACTTCTTCTGAGCCAATGTTTCAATGAGTTGACTTTAATTACCATTGACTTGTACTCCATGGCTAATCCATCAAGATGCTCTTCATTTTGTCCAACCCTCAACTTCTTCTTCTTAGAAATGTCTTGAGGCAGACGAGCTGTGACGATAACTGATGCCAATAAAAAGCTGCATCTGTTTTTTTCGGTCTTTATTCTATTTGTGTTTTTTTGGTTTTTTGGGTTTTTTTTGGCGTGTCGGTGTCTTTTTAGGCAAATGATTAATCGGGTATGACATCAGTAAATGAATTGGGTTGGATGAACTTGCCGATGAGAGTCATAGTCATGGGATTCATGAACATTTACTGAGTATCATCAGAAAAGATGCTTGGAAGTTGTGTTTGTAGCATCGGTCCACCTGTTTGTATACGTAGCAGTGTGTCTACCCAGTGAAACCCAGGCTTCAACAAAAGGGATGCAAATGTTTTTTAAACAGAGTGAAGAGGTCCTCGCTTCACTTTCGAGTACAAAAACCAATCGGGAAGACGGCGGTGTTTGAAGCTTTGCATGGTGTGGAAAATAAGAAGTAGCTATAAAGTGTCAACTTGCGGGTACATCCATGTGTAAAATCTCTTTTGGAGAAGTGTTAGAACGTTAGAACGTGTTAGAACGTACAACTCGATTTTTTCAAAAAGGAAGCAGGATGGTTGTCTGAGATTCTGTTAAGTTCACTGGCGTAACTGGACATTTTCATTGGGGGGGGTGGGCAAAGATATATTTTGAGGGAGCTTTTGCTGTATCGAACCACTCCTTTTCATTTCATTTATGCATCAGGCCTGATGCTTCAAAGGCAAGGGCACCA
>CM021526.1:21537610-21553690 GCA_010994315.2 Pisaster ochraceus | reverse complement strand
ATATGCATTTTACAACAGTGTACAGTTTGAAGAAAATCCATGTTTCTCACCCAACTGGTTTTTGGTTTGTTTTTGGGGGGGTTTGTTTTTTCATTTCTACGCCAGCCAAGGCAATCTTTCGAGTACAAATAAAGAGGCATGAATATACAACATTTCATAATTGCTTATTTCATCCATGACATCCCTGTGAAGGAAATGAACAGGTATTATTCTGAAATCCATACAGTTTATCCCGAGACCAGTTAAAAGACCGAACATCTGATGGAAACAATTTTCTACCTACATCGTAGAACATAACATATGTACAGATAAACTGAGAGTGGTTTATTATTTAGACCTATCCAGGGTTGTCACCATACATGAGAGAAGAGTAAGGGTACGGGCAATTCAGAAGTATCGTGCAAACTTTGGGTGCATTAGAGCAAACAAAATGGTAAAAACACATGTACATTTTTTGTAAGACCTCATGCATTGACGTCATCACTCTACCATCCCAAAAAACGATGATAAAATAATGGAAAACGCATACACATATACGCGCAGCGCAGGACATAGAATGGTCCAATGAGCTACCTTCGTTTGACCTCTAGCCAAGGGCACCCTACAGAAATGACATTAATCAATGTGCATTTAAGGTCTTTTTGCAGTTTTATTTAAACATGGTAGCCTCATTAGTAGTATAACTGGAAACCCCTCTGGGCCCAGAATGCCAATGTTCTTTTTTTTTCTCTCTTTCTTCTGCCCAAACCATACAAACACAACAGAAATCAACCAACGTCAAGTGCAATCTCTCCATATAGCCAAAGAGTATCCAAATCAAAACATAAACCTTGATGGAAAAAAAACCCATGCACCTCCTTTGTAAAGTGAACTAAATTGAATTGACCTAAAGTGAACTTGTCAAGCTGTGTCCATGAAAGGTCCCAACACCGCCAGTCTCTGTAGATTTTTTTAACAGTGACTGGGCTTGGAGAACCATACAGTAACTCATGGTTTATTACTTGATATTTGAATTAAAACATTGCATCCCATTAAAGTAAGCTCTGTCCTGCTGCTTGCCAGGTTGCATCGTTAACTTGAGTGTGATCCCTGGCTATACGGCAGTTACAGGTTGAATGGCTTCTGACTGGCACCCCTGGACAAAGATGGACAAAATAGAAAGACCGCCAACATTTGGGCTAGATGGCTCAGTTGGTAGAGCGCCGGCACTTTAATCCAAAGGTCGCAGGTTCAAACCCTGCTCTAGTAAATGTTTTCTTTGTTGACTTAACCATTTACCCAACCCTCGTTATTTATTACATTACCTCTCATCATTGGTGTTGTCTAGCCTCAAGAGTACTGAAGTATTCACATCTTGTAATGTGTTGTTTTATGTTAAACAGTAAAATACTTTGCTTCATTATGCAAAATTTGAGAGTTTTTATCGTTGATTTGTTTGCTTCATGTCTACAGTATTAAAAGAGCAGTGCAACATTTTTGATGAGCTAATTAAACTCCAATTCAATAATCCCAAACGCGAGCAGGCGATCATCAACGCTTCGTACACGCATTTAACAGCCAACGATATATGCACTGACCTACTTTTGGGTGACTTTAATTTACCAGCAAACCCTGCCCTACAGCCGAACAGTAGACAACGTCTTCTGCATTTCCTCGGGCACTAATTGGAAAAACGCTCCGGTGCATGATCAGAACTGTGGGGGAGCTTGTCATGATGCCAACTGTGTCTCCAGGAGGTTTGTTTGAGACAATATCCCTTTTCATGTCTTGTCGTCACCGTTTTTTACGAAGCTTCTAAGCCAAAGTTTTGCGTTAAAAGAGAAAATCGCGGTTGAAGATAAACTATTTTTCAAACTTCTGTTTCGGAAACTGCTTAGTTGGTTTTTTTTTTTTAAACAAATTTATACTACCAAAATACAGCTGACTCCTTCATTTGTACCTGGAACTTTAAATGCGTTCTTAATCTTGCAACTGTTTTAACATGTTTAATGAGTTACATAATATTCATTCCTAAACACAAATGTCACTTCATGAAGAGGGAAAAGAAAGAAAAAACCGAGATGTGCGTGCAGAGTGCTGTGTAGGCCTACAACTCAATGCATATTGAGTCACTTCATGAAAATGCTAAACTTAAATAACAGAAATCACTTTGTGAAAACACAGTTGTACCACCTGTGTTTGGCACTGTGCCAGTGCGACATTCAATGGATAAAGTGGCGAATTGTGATACGTCACATCATGGAAACGCAAAAATGGCAAATCTAGTGATATGTCATTCATGCTAATTAGTGTAGTTACAAAACTATTGGTAGGTCCTGAAAGTTGCCGAAAAATGTTAACAGTAATGTCAGTATCATTAATTTGTACAAAAACTGATATGCCACATTTTGTGTCTTTTTTTTTTACCCATACGTCACTCCATGAAAACAGTGACAATTAAGTAACGTAGATTTACATACATTGTAATTTGTCAAATGTTTTTCCACTCAAATCAATGTAACCAAACTGAGGCTGACAGGAAAAAACAGTCAGGACCCTTCTTTATGAAACTAGCAATGCAGTAACACCATCACTGACCAAAAAAGGAAATCTGACAAAGACAATTGCAAATTTTAGATGGTCTCTGAACGCAAAAAAATCTCCAAGATCAATCAATTTTATGCTGGAGGGCAGATGGGATGCTCCACAGCTGAGTTTATGGGTGTCCCCCGACCCGACCACCACGATTAAACAAAGTACAAGCTCATGAACCTCTCCATCTAGCTTGAAGCTATCAGACGGCGAACTATTTCCTTACGACAGAGAAGACTACGTGACTTTAATGGGTTACGTGACTTTCATGGAGGGTGTAAATTTCACACGCTCGACAGACGCCAGCTGCAAACCATGTTATACTCCATTATGTGACACGCAGTATGGAGATTCAGGTATACGCTGCCCACTGTTTATTAATTAAGATCACCCCTGTTACTGTTTGTATTTAAAGCATTCTGTATTACGACACATGAGTGAATGTCAAAATAGTGTGATTTTAGTATCCTGCGTGAACACATGTGAATGTGTAGGCCTATTTACTGACTTGGGTAGTTAGTTATTTTTAGGCCTTAATGAAACTAATTAGTTTTAATCCGAAACCTCACTAGTAAGGAGTTAAAAAGCTGTTGCCAGATTACCAGTTACCAACCCGAGCTGCAGAAATAGGCTCAAGACTCAAGATAGCATTTGAAGACCTCTTAATTAAATCACTGTTGCTTATTTCTATCTTTTGCCCCAATCGACATTTTAATTAGGTCTGAATGTGTGGTTTGTTGTTGTTGTTGCTTTCTCTAAAACGTGACCATCGATTTTGATGAAATTTTCACAGGTTAATTGTTCGGTGCACTAATTGAAAACTAGGAATGGCCAATGAAATTCAATTACACTTCCCCAAAAAACTTATGATTTATTTGACCCAGAGCTATGTATAGAGAGAGTTGCGACACAATGGTCACATGGTTGCTGGACGTCATTTTTAGTCCAAATGCAGCACTTGACCTAATGTGCAGTCTGGTCTGGCATCCCAATTCTCTTTCATTGAAGCTGTAAAGTACATGAACACCTACATATACTCACATGCTTACTCTAAACTTACTTTTAAAAAATTACTTACAGATACAACTTCTATGCACCACATGCAAAAACTAGCACCAAACATTTCAATGGGGGGGGGGACAAGCAAGTGAAAAGACAAAATTGGGAGAGGGCAAGTTTCGGCAAAGACAGTTGGGAGGCTATTTAATTAAACGAACTATTCATTTGTGCTGTTTTTTTTTATCTCAATTGGAGGGAGCGAGGGGGCTCCCGCCCCCTAGACCCCCCTCTGGTTTTGTCTACTGAACACTGGCCCTTCATTCAGAGTTTTAAAAACCAGGCAATCTATGGCCCAGCAAAATACTTTATAAAGCTTTGATGATTCTTTTATCACTGCTGCCCCAGAAGTGCACAGCTTTTGACATTAAAGCGTGCTCTAAGGTCACAGTTCTGTAATACACTCATTTTCCAACAGACAGAGTCCTTAAATAAAAGTTTGGAAAAGTCTCCAACCTCATGTTATATTGGTGTAAATTGTCATTTCAAAAATTAAGCCTACTCTTTTAGAGCGACCTAGGGACTGTAAATGTAGAATACATTCCACGCAAGATTGTTTCGTTGGTCAACAAATTTTGATTGACTATCATGGAAATTCAGGAATGAAAAAAAAAAATCCTTGTTTTGGAATGTTAGCAAATTTTGCACTGGAAGGGTAGCAAATATAACGGCACTGGAGACCATTTCAATGTACAAGGCTAGAGACTTGGTTGCACTGCATAACTGAACTTGACCTTCTACGGAGCCCCTCTTTAGAACAGCTACATACGTGTATGTCCACTTCAATTTACATACAACGAAGATCTCACTGAGGCCTAAATGTTACATAGCATTTCTCGAAGTACACTTCCAGTTGTTTGTCAATCAACAGGCATGAATGGAAATGGGAAATAATTACAGAACCAAAATACCTCGGTAAGTTGTTTAGTTAGACTTGTTACTTTTGGGAAAACATAAACTGACACTCTGGAAAAATGGTGGATGAAAAACAAAAACCAAATTTAATTTATTTGACAAATTTTGCGCCCATTTTCTAAAGTTCATTACGGCCCTTCCATGGCAAAACAGCCTAACTCCAAAATTGACATTTTCAGAAAAGCAAGTAAGTACTTTCTTTGTAATTAACCATTTTATTTTGCAAGAAGAAAAACAAAACGCATTTGCCCAGATCTACTCAGGGTGGGAGGGGGAAGGGGGGCGTAAAATACTGGTTACATATGTGCAACCCTTTCCATCATCTACATCTACGTAGCATGTAATTTCAAGAAACACATCCCCTGTACAATGTTAATTTAACTTTTAAAATGAGAACGGTGCTACATGTGTGTACAAGCACACAATTTGCCTATCCCCACAACACGCAACACAATCAAGTTGAATTAATCGGCACCATAAACCAACTATAAAATAACATCATAGACGGAAACATTAACCCTCCTACTGTCTGACCATTCACTATTAAATAGCAATGTCTTTTCAGATGATTATATCCAATGCTTTGCTGTCTTTGCTGATTACCAGGGTTCGCCCCATGCACAAGCTAGAGTATCGGGCCGATACGTGCAAATTGCGATACGCGCAAATTGCGGCCGTAAGGCTTTCAAAAGCAAATATAGACACCAAGTAAAAAACATAAGAGGACCCTGTTTTAATTCAGTGTGCTTCAAGGCCAAACTTCTAAAATTTGGGTCCAGAATGCCCCCAAGTTTTGAAAACAATCTGGGGGAGAACCCTGTTTACGCTAAAGAAAATTTATTGGATGATGGAAACATTAACCCTCCTACTGTCTGATTGATGCACTAGGCCAGCATGCAGTTACAGTATGTAATACCATGTGGTAAATGCATCACTGTACACAGAAAGTTAAATGTATGTGTGCAGTTTTGTGCACAATTGTGGCACCATACACAACCTCTGCAGTTGGTGCTCGATATGTGGCATGTGGTGTGTCCCCCCCCCCTCCTAATGCATCTTCATTGTGTTGTGGGAATCGCAGGAATTTTTAGAGGAGTTTGTACTTCAGTACAAGAGGAAAAAGGTGTGAAGAGTCCAAAACACCCTCTGCCATATATCGGGCATGGTATGTGTTACCAAGAGTAGACGGGTTAACATATTTCAGGTGACTTGACTGAAAATTCTTACCTGTCTGAAGAGTGATGGCCCTCGACTCCTTGCCAAATCCATGTCTGAAGTTACCTCCAAGTGAATGGCTTTTCCCACCTTCATAAAAAGAGACAGTATGCCTTGGTTAAAGGGATCGGATACAAGTAAAATGTAAAATGGGGGAACAACCTCATTTCAAATGGTTCAAAGAGTTTGAAAATCACATTTCTTTTTTATGCCGCCATTCTTGCCGAAGTGGTCTTGACCCTAGCAGGTCGTCTGTATTCGTAAATAAATGTAAAGGGCATGCACTTCAATCTGTGAAGAACTATGTGGTTTTTTTATAAATTGTAAATATAACATTTCTAGAAACAATGACTGCAGTCAAGGCATACACAAGTTCAAAGCTGACATCCAAAAATGTTCTGGGGGTCATAACTTTAAGGTCATTTTAAGGTCACATGGTGTGTTGTATCCAATTCAAATGCATCATAAATAGGGATGGTTTAATTGAGCAAGTCAATATGCAGTCTAAACGCGACCACCTTTGAAATGAAACTTTCACATTTATATAGGGTTAAAACAACTGAACGGTTCTGAAAACCAGAGGTTTACAGATGTACAGTACTTTGCCTTTAAGCGTACTGTAATTCCCCTAAGAAACAAAGGGTTCAGTTTGGTCAAAATGCCATATCTGTGTGAAGATGTTGAGGTACACGATATGATTAAGTGTTAGCTCAGTACATTAAATAACAATTTACACAAACAGAAAATGTCATTTGGGGCTTTTACACTTTTTTAAATGACATGCAGTCCAACTTTCACCAGGTGTAGTATATGTCAATGACTGTGCAACCATCTACATTTATTATGCAATCTTGTAACATTGTAAGCCTTACATTTTGATCAAAACTAATTGCACATGAAATTAGGGCAGTATGAATACATGTGCTACCACTCTCACTTTAGCAAAGAATTTAGGACTCAATAACCATACTCCATGGAAAAAATCTCTGTATTAAATCCTTACCTTCCGAAGGCACAAATTGTCCCACCACAGATGTCCCTCCGATACTATTTTCCGCAAAGTTGACTTCCGAAACAATGAAATTGTCCTCAATGACCGACCCACAGTTGACACACACTGCGCTCCCGCGTGCCTGGTCGGTGTCTATTTCACTGCCACCGCATGTTTTGCAAACAGCGCTCTTTGTTTTTGACATTTTTGTTTCCTGCATGAAAGAAAAATGAATGGACTTGAAATTTAGTTCTCAAACTCATCTTTTAGATTTATTTTACTTATTATTTTAACAGTCTTTGACAATATTTAATGTTACCAATCCAGCCTGGCATGTTTTACAATGATAATGGCAGTGCATATGTTATAATAAGCTCAAATTTCCTTAAATTTGTATACATTAGAAAACACAAAACTTTCAGCACATCATTATGTAATGCTGGTAGACTGCAACTAACTAACTGACACAAACAGCCCACTGACAGAATGAGTGCCAGTGCAGACAAACAGAGAGCAGAAAAGAGCTAGATATCAAGTGATTGCTCAAATTTATTATTATTGGAAAATATGTTGTGTCAGATTGACACTTTTTCAAATATTTTGAATAAAAAAAAAGTGTGTAAGAATGAGATAATATTTTGGTAAAAAAAAAAAGGTTACTGTATTGCGAGTGATGAAGGTTAGGCAACGGTTATCCCTTTCCTTATGTTATAGACTATTGTTTGTTAATGTTATCTGCCCACTATCACTAACAGTAACAATGTAAGTTTTAATAAAAATCATTAGTACTATTTGTTTTGTCTTATGTTCAGCCTGTTATCCTAAGCTTCTGACAAACCTCTCCATCAATAAAGTAAAGAAATTAGGCTAAGGACTAGTAAGAACTAGTATGAGCAGCCACATAGTGCAAGACAAATGCATCCCATTTTTGTTTGTTTGTTTGTTTGTTTTCTGTTGTTGTTGTTTTATTTATTTTTTTCTAGACTAGCAATGACAACAACCGCGCCAACAACAAATAGAAGCCGCCCCTTGTCAATTTCGTGCCTCAGCCGCGCAATTTTTATTTGTGTGGACAAACCTTAGTTCAAAAATGTTGTGCGCGCAATTTTTTAATTGGCTTGCGCGAGTTTAAGAAATACCATCTTCAAAGATTGCGCCCAACATCAGACAGAGAATAGAAAAAGCAATACACTGAGTGTAATGTTGTCATCAACAATGATTGATACTCCCAAGGTTTCAGCACATTACAGGAAGATGATGATTGAGAACCCTCCCCAAAAAGGAAATTTTGAATCCAAATATAGTCCGGTCGAGAGTAAGAACTTAAACTTTGCTTGCAGCGCTAAAGCCCGGACATGCCGGAGGGACCCGGCTTTTTCATAAACAAAATATCAATAGAACTGAGCTGCCGAGTGCAAGTGCCCAATGCTTTCGTTTTTGTGATTGTGAAAAAAAGGAAGGACTTTTTAAACATTACCTAATTTCTAACAGCAACTCTGTCTCAGTAATAAACCTCAAGAACACGCACTCCCTTTAAAGCTAGAAGAAATACTTCATGCAGGTTTTCCTCTACTTTCAATTCTCTTTTTGATCAGCTGGAATCCGCCATGTTGAACCAAAACATTTATCACTTCGTTTGTTCGTTGGAAAGTATATATTACTCCACTGAGTGGGTTCGTCCACTTTTTTAGAGGTGGGCTTTGTTATTTGTACCAGAAATTGTGTTTCAAGTTTATTGGAAAATGGTATAAGGCATACTGCTGTACTTTCGCCCTTTTATCAAATCAATTATGAGACCATTATAATTTCATACTGACAATTAAAAAAATTAAAAAAACTATGGATACACACTAATAACAATGTACATTATAGTGCCTATTCCGCAAAAGACAGCAATACCACCGTGATTGAAAACACTTTCTAAAAAGAACATTTTGAACCCCAAAGTAAGCATGCTTTAACAAAAACCACATGGGCCCAATTTCACAGAGCTGCTTAAGAAGATGTTTGCTTGATAATCTTGTGCTAAGCAAAACTAAGCAGGACGGTCAAAGGCCTATGTGATATGGTATTTTGGTTGGTGTCCATGACAGCCCCATCCCCCGGCAAAATTGTTTTGTGTGTTGTTGTTGTTGTTGTTGTTGTTGTTGTTGTTGTTGATTTTTATAGAGCAGCCGCCAAGCAGAGTTTTGCTTCACACGCAGGCTAAGCAAAAGTAGCCAATAATAGAACTCGTCCCTTGATTATGCTCGTCAAGTTTGAGTTCTCAGCAAATCTCCACCAGATATACCATCGGTGTTGTGTTTCCTCTATAGATATAGACATATTATTGAAGTTTTCAAGTACGTTTGGTGTCATTTTAATTTGTTTGGACAGAGAGCATGTTTACGTTTAGGCCATGTTTACATTTACAGTTTACACTTTTAAAAGGCAAGAGTATGATACTCTGGTCCCTTTTTAGCACGCGCCCCCGTTGACCGGCCGGAACTAGACTGCGTCCATTACCACGGCCGGTCACTCAAGATTCTACCAGGCCTTCAAAGCACTATACGGGAACGAGAACACATTCTTTATTGTGTCAATTTTGTCCTGATATATATAATTGTTCGCGAAAATAAAATAAAATGAATTTTGTATGTCCCCCTTTGTCCCCCGACATCCCCGCCCAGTGTGTTGCCATCACCCCTCCCACCTACTATAACTGTCATCATCATCGAGAGATGACAGTGATACCATCAGTTCATCTGAGTGCGGTAGGATCAGCGACCACCACTAGCAGTAGGCTGATTGCATGCCAGCCTCGCTGTTTGCTTAAGCATGTTGTGAACTTGATGCATTACCCAACATTAGCATCCGCATCCGACGGCCTTGAACATACTCAGCGCTATCATCGTAATAGTCATCCTCGATCTGCCGCACACTCGCGCCCGCCCCCTTAGCAACGGCGCAATGCGCATGACCGCAAGAGGCGATTGATGACTGGTGGATGTGTTTGGGTGACTTTACAATGACTGAAAACATCACACACTGGAACCGACTAAAGCCCAACCATCGCGTGACAAGGTGCTATGACCGCCCACCGCCACAACTATGGACAAGGAGAGAAAGCTGGCCGGACCGGTATGGCAGTTTGAGGGTGCTGAGTTTTGAAGGAGGCTGGGAGCATAGTCCTCAAACATTACTTATTCATCAATGTTCTCCCAGGCAAGGTTCAGATGGTTTCCTGTCGGATGAAACAAATTAGATGAAACGAGGCAGCGGTGAGTTGGTTGGTAGCTCCTCCTGAACGTCACAGCCAACGGACAGATAAAAAGACAGAATTTTCCCGCACGTGTGTCATTTTTTTAACGGATTCGACTCAGTCGCCGAATTGAGATTTGTCGTCGTCATTGATAAATCTCATGCTTCACGCAGTTTTCACCGCCGGCACATCTGCACGCTGTAGATGTACCCTACACAGTTTGACCGGGTCTAACCCATCGGTTAACTCTTAGCGGAAAACTGCGTGTGGTCTGCACCGAACTAGGTCACCAGACGACCTTTTCTTTTGTGGTAAATAGAAATAATATCCGACACAAAGTTTCCGGACAGAAAGATTGCTCCACAAAGAGTATTCACCCCTACGAAATTACAGTTTGAACTCCTCATCACAACGACCTATACGAATCATGGCGAACGAAGCTGAGCTGTTGAAATTCGCCGGAAAGTGGAAATTGGAAAAGAGCGAGAATTTCGACGAGTACCTGAAGAAGATGGAGGTGATGTTGCCGATGCGGGCAGCGGCAAAAGTCATGACGCCCACGTGTGATATCGACGTGCAAGGGGGAAGCTTCGTGATCAAGATGAATGTTCCTGTGATCACACTCCACGTGCAGAAGTTCACCCTGAACCAAAGCTTCGAGGATCTGCTGCCCAACGGGAACAAGCAGCTGACCCAGGTCAACTGGGAGGACGGAAAGATCGTCCTACGGGAAGTGGACAAGGGGGATCCGCCTCACGTGGTCACTCGAGAGGTAAGCGAGGCGGGCACGGAGATGACCATGACGTGTATCAAGGGGGACATCGTCTGTAAAAGGTTCTACCGAAAGATGTAGGAGGCGCCCCGGTCATCAGAAAGAAAAGAACATGCAAAGAACTTCTACGATGTTCGAAAAAAAAAAAATCTGCTGCACCCTGGATGAGAAACTCGCAACAATATTATAGCGTCAGGGTTTCGTCTTCAGTCTCGCCATTCGTATAATCCGTAAAAGGCTCTTCTTTAAAAATGCATTTTAACTTTGTGACAAAAAAAAAGAAGCTTTTTAAAAACATAAAAAAGGGGCCTGGAAGGAGATGCTATGACTCACTTAAATCACATTATACGCTCGCAGAGGTTTGAACACTGCCGACTGATGCCTATACCAAGGTCGCCAAATCGCCTGCAACGACCTTCAGCGCACACGGTTATTGGATTGAGTCGTCCATCAGCTATCAACGTTTACCGAGGCCTCGGCAAGTGCATTTCTTTCCCCTCCACTTGGCAATTACATTATTATTACGAGATATGAACAGCATTTCTTGGGTGGTACCAACACTCCTGAAGCAGAAAACGAACGGCCACTAAAGACAATCAATTTCTATTCATGGATTTTTCTGTTTTGTTTTCTGAGTACCTGTTTCTATGGCAGCGAAAAGAACAGCTGAAATTAATAACAACCAAAGAAAAATGATCCGCGAGAGGTTAAAACTATCGCCTTTTTCTGAGTGGAACTGTTTTGTGGAAATGTCAACTAGAAAAATGTAAGTTTGGCAGTCGGCGATTTTTACCCAAAGGTGAAGTTGTCAACAACATAACACTAAATATATAACAATATTAAAAATCGGGGGGGGGGGGGTAATTCTGATAAAACTGATGTGGATTTCACTGGCGTCATATCATTCTGTAGACATTGAAACAAAATACAAATTGCCTCCAGTAGTTGGTCATTTCCACAGACATTAAAATTCTTCCGTTTTTAATTGACACCAAAAAAGCAATGGGATCGAAACTTGCTTGTTAAAAGTTTGTTCAATAACAATCATCTCTCTAAAAACAAAACAAAATCATTTGAGTTCCGATGGGTTTGTTACACTTCTTGGCGTGACTAAAGGTAAACAAAAATTTTGAATTTACGATTTTATTTTCACTACCGATACTATAGACCTTTATCTTTGTGCAGCCATCTTGTTTCGCTATCATCCGAATCTGTGTCGCCAGATCGAGGCTGGAAGGGTATCTTGAACGCTTTTTGCGTAATGAGAATCAGTGTGTAGTCAAAACACACAGCGGGCAGATCAACAAAGACGATGGCGGCAATGATAAAAGTCTATAGTTTTCTTGTAATTGATGTTACTAGGCAGTGTACGAATGAATGGCTTCGGCTATGGCTGGTCCTATTCTCTCTAACGTTGCCGTCGCTACAGGCAACGGCCACAGCCGTAGCCGAAGTCACTTGAATCAGACATGGCTTGATTCACTCTTACGTACATGTCAGAATAACGAGTTTCCTCGTGATATGACGATTTGAATCATAGACACTGTAGCAATGGACCACGATCAGTATTTTTCCCCAACCAGACGAACATTTATGGGGTAAACATTCTCAACTTACAAATCTGCAGATTGGATTAGTAAACTGGCACAAAAGAGGAACTCTTTGTCAATGTCAAATCCAAACACAAAGTGCGGGCTGTATACAGAGCTTGTATTGCCGTTGGATGCCGCGGAACTATGCAAACCAACAATGCATGGGAATGGTCATTTTCTAACGAAGGAGGCCTGTGGCGATGTTCCCTTACTATAGCTTTATTCCAATGCCTCAATCTTTTAAAAAGTAACGATCATTGAGTAAAATGCAAAAACTGTATATTTTAGATAGAACGGTGGTGTTGGTCTTTATGTGACACTCATAATTGAGTATAAACAAGTGCGAAACGTGTATTATTTGTGTATAAAAAGCGAATCTATGTAAAGTTGTAAGTATTGAATAATATTTAGTCGACTTCATCCTAAAACGTAGCAATTATCTTAATTAGGTTTGTGTATTTTGTTGTATCATATACGATTGCTCACAAAAAGAGACAATTAGCTCTTTAAAAAAATGCATTCAGACTTCCTTTTAACAGATCAATCAATAATCATTAAGCAATGTATGTATCTGCAAACAAAAACCACCGTCATCTCTAGAGAGTCAGAGTAATACTTGCGATAATTACAAAAGCAAAATGTCAGCATACGACTGTTAGCTCAATGATATTACAGCCTTTAATCGGTGTAGTTGTAAAAGCGTATAATATATTGATCACTATGCTAATTTATTCAAGTGATACTTTGTACCAACCATAGAATGGGGAAGGGATGAAAGTTACAGACAGCCGAGACCTTTCTCTTAAAAAAAAACACATTGAAGTTGAGACAAGCTAATTTTTAAAGAAGTATACAGCAAAGGGGGTGTAATGACATTATTGGTACATCACTGCACTCTTAAAACTCTCGGGTCAAAAATTGACCAGGACTCCGGGTCACATGGACCCATTTTAGTGTCAGGCTGACCCGGAAGGTGGTAAAAAAAGGGATTCTGCATCATTTTAACCCTTTTCTGGGTCATTTTGACACAAATTCCGGGGTATGCTGACCCCAGAAATCGGTCAGGCACCACGGGACCTGGACCTGGGTTGATTCTGACCCGGACGTTTTTTTATAGTGTAGTTTATAATGAAAAGTGAGACACCAAGTTGATATCACCTGCTTTGGTCTTTTGAGATATCTCCAAATAGTTACGAAAATGTGTCTGTTTGATTTGTTTTTTCTCATTCTGAATTTCAACCTTAACGTTAAAACTACATTCTCTTTATTCTCGAGACATGTTTTCATTTAAAATGGTAAGCATCAAGGTATTCTATAACGAAGATATCCTTAAGATAAAACCATCTCTGGTCGCCCTCAGGCAGGAAGACGAATTCTGTTATAGCGTAATAAACGACATTTCAGACGGGAGGGATTTTAGTGCCATGACCGATGAATAATTTCCTTAGGCGACAAGAGAGATCTCGGTGATTTGCCTAATCATGCATAATCAACGAACAAAAGTACAAATCGGTGTATATGTATTATATACCCCCAAACTGGCTATTAGCACTTGGCAAGTCTACTGAAATGATCAGGGAGCCGTTGTATCTACACTCTGAAAACTCCCAGGTTCAGAATTGACCCGGATTCAGAATTGACCTGGATTGGGTCCCGTGGGGCCTGACCCATTTCTGGGTCAATTTTGACCCAGAATCGGTGTCAAAATTACCCCGAAATTGGTCAAACTGATGCAGAATTCAAGTTAAATTCAATTTTTTTTAACCAGTTTCCGCGAGTCAGCCCGACTCCAAACACGGGTCAGGTTCCCAGGACCCAGAACGGAGTCAAATCTGACCTGGGGATTTCTAGAGTGTATGCCCCCTATACATCAACTGAAATGACTGTTTCTTTCTTTAGAAATATCATTTGAAATATTTGTTTTTGTCAGCGGAGGTAAAACTGTATACCCACTTCTTCTTTTTTTCCTGTGCCGTGACTTAATTTATTCCAAACCCCCGTAAAGAGGCTGATGGGAATCGTTTGTATTATTTTTTTATTACGATTTGTGATAGCGTGTAGCACGCTTTAGGTAAGAAAAGAAACGTATGGTGAATAAAAGTGCATTTTTGCTCAAACCATAACACATGCAGTTACTTGTTCAAGTACAAAGTCCATGTAATTTGCTTCCAGCAAACGACCCCCATTTAGGTTGTTTTGAGTCAGATATGGATTGTATTAGAACCTGATATGCCAATTATAAATTGCAATTTAATTCTAGCGATGGGTGTATGCAACGCTCAGAATGGGAGGCTCAAAGGTTTTATTTAGACAACCTACAACGAAACATTTATTTATTTATTTGTTTGTCCCAGTTGAAGTTTCGTTTCAAAAACTAGGCTAACTTTAAGAAATGTCGGCCAACTTTTGTTTTGTCTACTTTTTACCGACAGATGTATGAACGTACTTTATCCCCATACAGATTTCGTTCGTTTGATCAATGGGCGGGGCCTTATGGTATGACACACAGAGCTGTGTGTTGTGAAAACTTGCGATTCCAAGCCATGTTCAGTCCAGAAAACGCATGTGCGACACACAGGGTACCAGACTAGACCGCACGTTGGGGGCTGTGCTACATTTGGGACCGAAAATGGCGTCTAGCAACCACGTGACCAAAGAAAACCGGTCTCTCCAATTCGCAACTCAACCAACGCACTGTTCTGGTTAGACGGGGTTTTTTCCCCTCAAGTCCTTGAACATTCAACATGGTAACTTATGAAGTTTTGAGGTTGCAGGTATGCGGTCATGTTTTCCCATTCCTTGTAACAACAACAACACAATTAATGACAGGCCCCAGTGTCCGAATTGGCTATGGCTGTACGGCTGGATCGCCGAGTCGTCATGCAGCACTACGATAATTGAAATAGATGAACCAGCTCTTGAAATTAAACTTAGGCCTATAAGTGAATTTTCGTCGTGTAGGCCTTGTTGATTTGTTTTTAATGGTTTTTTGAAAATCAAGGATCGATACAAAGTTGGTTAGTTTTATTAGTATTTGGTCATAAGAAGAAGCGCATTGGCGTGGATGTGCATGATGGGTAAAGGCGGGAAAGTAAAAGTTGAGGTTGGTGAGGTCATGACTCGTTGTGGTCCGGTGACCTGAATAATGTGCCTCACATTCATGACACTCTAGATGTGACGGGTTGACAACAAAGCTAGCCATCTGAGATGATGCCGAGCGCCAGCTGCCAAGACCGCGGCACTGTGCCTCCGAGGGGAGGCTGGAGACACCGACACCATCTCGCCGTCATACTCGCACACTCCCCAGTTTCCATGCAGCGTCCACTGCCTTCTTCCCCCTCATTTTTTTTTCCATTGACGCCACGTGCAGCTTGATAAACGACTATGTACTTGAACGACTGGGGAACACTATGCAAAGAATGCTTATTCTGACGTGAGGTTTAACCAGATTTTGTTTTCTTCATAAGATTGTTGCTTTAATGGGCATCACATGGCCGTGAATGGTTTAGAGTGTAATTGGGCCGATGTTTAGGGCTAATCGTGCAGATCGTGCAGGAAATTGGTCATGTTAGCAATAACCCTTTATCATGCAAGCTGCCAGACACTTTTAGTATTATATGTTCCGTGTATCGACTATCATTCAATACTGATTCTCTCGCCCTACACTGTAAAAAAAAAACCTCCCGGGTCAGAACTGACCCGGATGTGGGTCTCGGGGGGGGGGGGG